>VXBR01012239.1:1079259-1190500 GCA_013400215.1 Cisticola juncidis | reverse complement strand
GCCGCCTGCCGGGGCACGGCCGGGGGGCCAGGCCTCGGCGGGGCCGCGTGTGGCGACGGGCGCTGGTCACAGGGACATCGTGTTCGCCTCGGCCCAGCGGCTCCCGTTCCGCTTCCTGGAAAGGGGCGCTTGCCGGCCCGTGCCGCCTTTTGAGGAGTTGAGCAACTTCACGGCAGATTTCTCCTTGCTGCCACGCATGAGATCTGCCCCTTTTTGCCTTACAGGATGTGAATTGTCACTACGGAAGTTGGTGTTAAAGTGTTCTCTATTTTTTCCTTTTAGTAACTGGGATGAGCCCTTTGTCACCGTATTTAAACTTGGACCCCAAGTACCTAGTACAGGTGAGAAAAGGTGGCTTGTATTTATTGTGTTGAACTCGATTTCAGTGTTTGCATGATCGTACATGAATACCTCAAACCTCCTGTGGTGCTGGGCACTGTGCACTGAAGTCTTGAACTGAGGAACAGTGGAAAGAAACAATTTTTTCAGTATTGTCCCTAATAAATCTTGGAGTGCTGTGACATCTGGAAGAAAATGAGCACTGATAAAGCAGGGGATAGGCAGGGCTGTTGTGCCAATACAAGCCTGCTGCTGTTGGAAAGAGATCTCCCTCCCTGCCTTGACACCACCTCACACAAGCTCTGGCACTGCTCACACCTCCACTGAGCCCCTTCAGTCAGTGAGAGCAGCCAGAATCTCTCCCCTCTTTTCATGGATGAGTTTTCTGAACTGTGACGAGTTTGATCAGTTATTGGGGTGTTCAGCCAAGATCCAGACCTGATAACAGGCTTTGCTATCACAGCAGCTGCAAATTTCACATCACTGTCCTTGTGTCATTACCCAGCTGAAGGGAGACCATGATGAAGTAAAACTTCCCATTTGATTCTATAGAATAATGTAGCTGTCACACTTGCACATCATAACATTAGTTAATATAAAATAAGGCCCTCATAAGGAAAAAAAAATCAAGTTATGTTTTCCTTTTTTATAAATATTAACTGTAGCTGAAACAGTTTAAGTTAATCCAATTGGGATGCCTGTCAATGATTTTATTTAGTTAGTATTTTTCTACATGTATGGCTCCTATTATCAGAACATGAAGTTTGGTAGAATTAGCAGTTAAAGGTCAAGTTGCATAGTATCTTTGCACCTCTGTGCCTTGTTTCATGGGACACTGGGTCACTGTTTCTTTTGTAAGTGGAAGCTCTGCTCGCAGTTCTGGGGCCTAAAGCTGTTGTGGTCCAGATTACAATGTAACATTCCCAGAAGGATGGATAAACCACAGCTCTGCCTCTGGTGGAGGTGAGTTCAGTGCTGTGGCTGCTGTCGGTGGGTGATCAGAAAACAGCTGAGATTATTTAGGCTTCCTCCAAAAATACTCTAAAGTTGTTGTCTTTAGTTAGTATGGTTTGTCTGAGAACGTGTTGGTGTTATAAACAGCACAGCAGGCATTTTGGAACAGTGTGTGTGTACTAAGAGATTTTAGAAACAAAAGAGAAGTTTGCTTTAAATGCAAAGATGTTGACATTAGTGTCATGATATAGTGCTAAAAATAGTTACTGATGTAACCCTAGAGGCTGCAGTCTGTGCTCTAACACTTCACTGCCCTTCATGTTTACCACTAGTGCATTGAAATAAAAGGGAATTCCATTTTTTCTACCTGAACAAGTTGCCCATACAACTGTGGGCAAGTTGGGGTCTCCTTTCTTAGAGAATCACAAGATGTGGGAATGGCTCTGCGTGCCCAGCACTAACTAACCCTTCTTTAAACAACGAGGTTGCACTAAACAATCTCCACAGGTTCCTAGGATTCTAAATACTGAAGGAAAAGACATAGCTAATATTTCAGAATATAAGAACTTAAATTATTAGCCTTTAAATTTGGGGTTTCTGTGAAGGTACATGTGGAGAGGTGAGGGTCTCCTGATGTTTAAAGACATCTGTTGTTTTCAGAATGCAGCAGGAAAGTCAGACTTGCTGTTAGGAATGTTATATTTTGGTTCAGCTCTTCCCACAATAACAGATAGTGCACTGGTGCTTATTACTCTAAACCCCACGTTTTTGGTGGGTCTGTGAGTGCAGGCACAGAACCAGATGTTTTCTACAGTGCTGTGTTGCCTGCAGCAGGTAACAGGTGTTATAGATTTGCATGCCAGCCTTTGGCAGAAGCCTGGAGGATGAGCTTTTGAGGTTGCCTCTAGAAACTTAGATGTAGACAAGGATTGCTTCATCGTGACTTTTGGGCCAGTAGTGAAAACTGCTAAAAACTAACTCGTAAACACTGAATTTCTCCAACTGTCTAGTTACAAGGAAGATAGAAATTACATTATAAGTTCATTTTACTGATAACACTGGTCACAATTTTAGGAGCTATTTTTTCTGTATTGCCATTCACATTCAGTGTCAAGTGTGGGCAGTAAAACCCCTTAGAATGCATTTCCTTGAGCCTGCAGCTGTGAGATTTGTGTATCAGTTAAGCAGGGGTGGATAATACTGTGGCTGGAAAGCACAGAAGCTTAAGAGAGATCTGCTGCTTTAGCACCTTATCAACAACAGGCATCTTCAGTGTCTCCTACTGGAGAAGTGCCTTGGCACACCTTATCTACACATATGCCAGTTTCTCTAGGCCATTTCTCTACCTTTTTAGGCCACTGATTTGCAAGAACTCAAGTGTGTCCCTGTGGGAGAAATATAGACAAGTAAAAAGTTCCCCAGCCTCACATCTTTCATGCCATCACTTGTTTTGAGTGTATTTCTTGCGATTTTCACATCCTTAAAATAGGTCACTTATTTCAGTGCAAGGAAATACCTCTTTCATAAAAAGGCATTTTTTATTTAGTATCAGAGTAGTGGCAAATTTGATTAATTCAGTATTGTATGAGACTGGGTTGCTCAGTGAGGAAACAGTGCTATGTAATCAGACAACAGGAATGTATTTGGAAGGCCTGTATTGCCTGCTGTAAGATGTAATTAATAATTAAGCAAATAGTCATTAAAAACAGAAACAACTAACAACCCACACAGTATGAGTTCCTTGGCTGACTGATGTAATTTATAAGAAGTTAACACAGCTAGGAAAAAAAAAGCATTCAGCCAATTGAACTTGTTACAGTCCTTTTTCATGGTTAATACAGTATACACATAGTATATTCCATCTCTGTGCTATTGTAGGCAAGAATTTTCCAGAAATACTCATCCATCTTTAGTTTTTTGCATGGATTAAAGAAAAGAATTAGTATGGCTTACGTTTTGAACTAGACTTGGAAAATACAAAAGCATTTGTTTTTGTTTTCCCCCAGGATACAGATGAATTTATCTTGCCCACAGGAGCCAACAAAACTCGAGGCAGATTTGAGCTGGCCTTTTTTACCATTGGAGGATGTTGTATGACAGGTAGGTGGTTGTGGTTTTCACTCTTCCCAGCTGTCCAGGTAAAGCTGTGCCCTACAGTGATTGATGAGACTGTGCATGTCTTGTTCTGCAAGACATTGTCTGTTCTAGTCCTAAGTAAAGAGATACTTGATTTTAGTTTATACATGGAATTCTATTCTCAGTATTTGCTTCTAGTACTGTTTATTCTTTTTCTTTTTAGAAAGTAATAACTGATATTATTCCAACTAGGGGCAGCATTTGGGGCACTGAATGGTTTGAGACTTGGCTTGAAGGAGACACAGAATATGGCATGGTCAAAACCTAGAAACGTACAGTAAGTGTTCCATCTAAAAAAATGTACTTCTTAGTGACTGAGTTGTTTCTTCCAGTTTATGCAAGATTAGATCTGAATATATTGCAAAAATAAATGTTTTGGGTTCCTTTTTGTTCAGTGGGGACAAATGGGAGTTGGTATTTGTCTTGATCAAGTTATTACATGTTTTTAGTTACAGTGATGTTCAGTTCAACCTTTTTGCTTTCTATTTAGTCACAACTGGTGTGTCCTGTGACTTACTTTAAATATTTGAGAAATAATTACTGCTTTGATGTTTACTAAAATCTACTTAAAACTCAAAGCAGTGTTTTTATATATAGAAATATTCCCAGAAGCAGCAGCATTTGCTTTGAGCTCTTTTTTGCTGTAATTTATCTGAGCATGAGTCTCTTTTCTTTCCCAAGCTTTTCCCAACCAGGAAAAGATTCAAATGCAGAGCTGGGCCTGCCTGGATTTGCATTGGGGATGACATTGGTGCATGCTGCCGAGCAGGCATTGCAGTGGGAGCTGTTCTGGGTTATGGCATCCATGAGCACCCATGACATTGCCATGTTTTCACCTTACCTGGTTGTTTGAAAGAACGCAGCAAAGACAGGAACGTTTGTTTCAACAGGATGCCTCTTCTTAAAATAATGGTAGCTTAGACATAGCTATAGGAAAAGCTAAGTGAAAAAGACATTGGAAACCAGAGGAACAGAATAACTGGGGGAAAACTGAAGGAAATTTTCACTCCCAGAGTACTTTAGAACAAAGGAATTTTAGGAGAGGAATTTAATATTTCCTCGTACAGCTTATATTGTCTCTGCTCCTTTTTAAATTGTTTCTATATTCATCCCCTTCTTTATCAAAATATTCACCACTATAATTATGACTCTTTCATTGAAATATTTACCCCTCCTTCTGTCCCCTTCAGGGGTCTAAGCTAGCTCTGCCCGGGAGGGGTATATTTCATGAGACGGGAATAGGATCAAAAGACAGGCTCTCACCCTCAGCTGCAGTCAGATGTTTATTCCAGATGTTCTCCAGGGGGTCACGAGGGAAAGAGAGAGATCTCAGGGGGACAGGGCCTTTTCTCTGTTCTTGCCGGGGTGGAGCGAATTGGCACACAGCCAATGGGGTCAGAAAGGGGAAGGAAGGGTCAACTCTATGTCCTGGCCCTAGGGGTTCACTGGGGTGGGAGAAACCATCTCCCCAAGGGAATGTAACATTTCATGATGAACAGACTCGTATTTCAGGGTTTGAAATGAGCAGAGTTGGACAAAGCTATGATGTTAAGTACAAACTTCGGCAGGTCAAGCCCAGGAGGTGGCAGTCACTGCACACTCTGCTCTTATCCTGGCTCTGCAAGGCAAAGGTCTGCTAAAGGTCATCACCTTTCAACAGTGCTTTAAGTTCTGTTTTTCCTCTCAGGTACAGAGAACAGACTTGCTTAGCTAGATTTCCTCCAAACTTATCCTTAATGTACACAGATTTCTTTCTTAGTGAATTTTAATTTTGCTGTTATTCACTTGCCATCAAATACCTCACAGTATGCCATGTTTGTTAGAATTACTGATTCTCTTATCAATTCAGAATGAATATAAAGTTAAAAGGTGGGGTTTGTAATTAAGGATTATTAGGCTATCAATACCCTAGCCTCCTAGTTTGTTTTTTTTCCTCTTGTTTCGAAATGAAATGTTCTGTTACTGTTTATTTCATTGCCTAACCATATTCAATAATGACCTATGTCCTAATGAAAATTATAAAAAAAGGGAAAAACAATAGAAATCTAAATCAGAAGGAACATAAGGTAATAAAAGCATCAGGCAATAAATGCTGAACTAAGTTCCAGTGGTAGTCAGCTGTCCAGAGCAATACTGTGCCTGGGATAGTGTTACACTGCTGGGAGATAAAGATCAGTCATTCCTTCTGGCTGCTGTTGTCACCGTTCTGGAGACAGCTGGTGCCAGCAAGAAGTGGCCCTGTGCTTCCCTGAGAGCGCACTGAAGGCTCTCTGCTCCTCTTCAGTGCTAGTCTGGAAGCCTACACAGACCATACCCACAGACCATATATACAGACCATACCCACAGACCACCCCCACAGACCCCTCTTGGCCGTGTGCTGGGTGCTGAGTGCACAGATGCGGTTGGGAGGAACTGTCTCTTTCCTTCCTGGCTTGCTGCACTCCAGACTTGCTTTACTGCCCACACCATTTGCTCAGGCATCCCCACACTCCCTGACACATGGTCCTTGTAGAGGACCCCTGAGGCTTTTTTGGAGACTTTTTACCCACATAAGTCTAAGTGTGTCAGTTATTCCAGGAGCTGGGTGTAGTCACCACGTAAGGAAGGACAACTCAGATTAGAAAGTCATTTGAAAGGAACAGATTTGAGTCTTGGGGTGGGTCAGGTTTGCCTTGAGAAGAGAGAAAGGTTTTCTTAGGACTTGACAGGACTGAATAATTTGCTTTCAAAAGCTTTTAGTTCATCATTGCAGTTTTATTAACCACATATATAGTGTAAACACACAAACCCTACCGTCATAAACACTGCCTTGATGTAAACACAGAGTGCTAAAGGTTTTCATACCTCTTTAACTCCTTTACAGAATTCTAAATATGGTGACAAGGCAAGGAGCGTTATGGGCTAACACTCTGGGATCACTGGGTAAGTAAAGTCATTCCTTCATAGGGAAAGCAATTTAAAGATGTAATTGTTGGGAAAGTGTACTTGTGTATTATCTGAATAGGAGTATTCTCTAAATTTTAAATCCATCAGGAAAAAGTGTCATTTTTTTCTCTGGAGGCTTGAGGGTATTTCAGTAGACATGAGAAAGGAAATTAAAGGCTAAAATAGGATTTGCAGTATAAGGAGGCAAAAGCCTTTAATTAAACCCCAATTTTTTTACTATATTATAAACAAATTCTAGCTATATTAGAAATAACTAGAAATTACAGATAATGTTTACTTGTTAATAAATTCCAGTTAAATTACTACTTAAGGCAAAAAATAAAATTTAATATTTCTGAAATAACTTTATTAACCTACATTGAGACTCTGTGGTCATGTGATCAACTGCCCAATGTTTGTTTCATGTTAGAGTCAAAAAAATGTCTATGTAAAGAATAAATGTGATAGTCAGTACACAGATTTATCCTTTAAATGATGGTAGATTAGCTAGAAAAAACACACGTGATACCATTGACTCTAAACCTAAATGATGCTTATAACTTATGTGGGTTAGAAAAAAAAAGAGAAAAGAAAATGACCAATAACTTGATGTATGAGAAAAAAACTTCTAAAAACTGAGGTTTGAGTGGGAGGGGGCTGTGGAATGAATCCCATCAGTTGCCTCAAAAAAACAAGATTATTTCATAAAAGTCAGAGAAATAACTAATGCCCTAGAAATTACAGATTTTTTTTTACCTCCCCTCAGTCTTCCACAATCTTAAAAAATGAAAACTGATGCAGTAACTTTAAAAGGAGAAATCCAAAATTGATTAAATTAGTTTGAAGGAGAATAATGGTGGAAATTGTTTTCCTACAAAGTTGTAGTAGAAGTTAGCAATATTTAAATCAGAGACTACATCATGTTATAACCCAGTCTATGTCTGTGAAAGGCACTTTTTCTATAAGAAATGCATGTTGCCTGCTGAGTTTTATTGGGGCATTTTTTGTTTGGATTTTTTTTTTGTTCCAAGTCTAACAAAAACATGTCTGAGAACTGAGATGCAGGCACACTGCAGTTCAAGGTTTCAGTTTAAGTGACACATTAACAGGTTTTTCCAGCTGTGTTTGAAGAAAGATTACTCAAGAAAATGTTTGTGCATTCCAGTAACAAATTGTTATTTTTCTTACAAAATATGGCCTCCAAAATCACAGAGTTAGACAGAACTTCATATTTGGGATTCTGGTGGACCTCTGTCTTGTCCTAGCTATCAGAGAAATTCCATTCAAGAAGCTGAATTATTCTTGCATCTTGTGCAGCCCTTCTGTACCTCAGGGATTCTTTTTGTCACCAGTGAGAATTTTTAGCATTCTGTTCCTGAACAGAGGCAACAACTGTGTGGAACCATTTTAAAAAAATGTTGAATTCAGCTATTCCTTCCCTCATTGTAATCTACTTGCTGCCAAGACAGGCTACAATACCCTTGGCTGTGGTGAATGGAGATGCTGCTGTTAACTCATTGACATTATTATGGTTCCTTATGAAGGATTTATGAAGGATTTTAGTGCCTTTTAGCAGAAGGAAAGATGTCAAATTCTTGGAGGGTAAGGAACAAATTAAATGGCATTGAACTTTACCACTTCAAAATGATGACATACTCTAATGTTCTTTGCCAGCATGAAATTTATCATGAGGGGTAAGGACAGGGGGGGCTTTTCCTTTCATCCAAATGCAAAAATGATAAATGCATCCATGCTAAAAAGCCCATGCATTTCTCTTTCTAGTCCTTTCCAGGACAGCCCCTAAAGTTATCCCAAAGCAAAAGGCCCTCTGGGGATAAAGATTTCATGCACAAGCAGAGGTGAAACAGCTGTAAATGTCAAATCCCAAGCATTCTAAGTCATTTTTAAAAGAAACATAGTCATTTTAAAAAGAAACATAGCCCATTGTACTCCAGCTTTTGATAGCATGATCTGAATGCTGTACTTAACTCACATTTCATCACTGTCACACACAGACAGCAATTTTCTCTACCTAGAAAGTGCTGGGTTTAGTTTCATGTCATCCACAGAAGACAGTATGAAACTGCCAGTACAAATTTAAACCCTGAATTTTCAAACAAATTCAAACTAGCAAAATAGGCTTAAACTTCAGTGGCTGCCTTATAGCACATATTGGCATGAAGAATGCTACTTTATAACCAAATGATAGCTCAAGAAAGAAGAAATTGCTATACAGAAAGATATTTGGAAAAGAAACACCAAAGATGGGATTTTGCAGAGGATTCCCTTCAGATAAGCAGAAAATCTGTTTTTCAGAGGTGTAATCTAAATAGCTACACCAAGCCTAGATTCTAAGCTTTGGGCCTCAGACCATGGAAGGTTTTTTTAATCTTTTGGTTTTTTCCTCCAGCTCTGCTTTACAGTGCATTTGGAGTCGTCATTGAGAAAACACGAGGTGCAGAAGATGACCTGAACACCATAGCTGCTGGAACCTTGACAGGAATGCTCTACAAAAGCACTGGTAGAGTAGCAAAATATTTCTCCTTTTCCTTCTCTCGTGCTTATCCTATTTATTAGGATTCTTATTACTTTTACTAAATACTGGCCTGTTCTGAAAATTGACAGTGTAAAAATGGTTATTAGCTCAATGTCCCCTAACCCACAATGGCTTTCACCCAACTACAGCTACTTAAGGAAAACTTGGACTAAAAAGAAAATCCAGCTGAATTAAAATTGATTCTTTACAACTGCACAGGACTGACAGTGAGCATGAGAGCCAGATTATGACTGATGTACATATATACTGAGGAAACAGTCATTTATTTCCTCAGATATGTGGTGAGGTTGTATAAAATACATACCCACCTGGTTCCTAGTCATGTTTTCATCAATAGCAGGAACAAAACTAAATGTTTCTCAAGTCCATGAGTTGATGCAGGCAAATGGGAATGCTTTCCAAAGGGAATGGGGACAGGGAAGGAAAACAGAGCACAAAGCTTGATTGCATGAAGATGAAACTTGTTACAAGTGATCCATGTGATAGTAATTCACATAATAGTGTTACCTGGAGCTGCAAAAACCTTACACACAGAGAAATTGATGTATTTATGAAATTATTACTTAGGTGTTTGTAAAACTGTTGTCTTGTGGTAGGATTCTAGTCTTTGCATAGTGGTCAAAACCAACAAACAAGCTTATTTGAGAACAGCCTGGATTTAAGGTGAGTTTGCTGACTGTTTGCAGAAGTGAGGGTCAGTAAAATGGCTGTCAGCACATGTTCCAAGCTTAACAATTGGAGGTATCATCTTTTTTAGAGGGTTGCTGGGTACCACAGATTGACATTAGCACATGGGAAAAGGTTGTATGTTTTAAATAACTCAGTAAATGTTTGGCTGCATGACTCACCTGCATTTTATGGAGGAGATAATGCAAGAATTAACCTATGTACTTTGGCATATCTAACTGAGCTTCAGTGTCTTAACAGTGTTCCTGATGGCCTGCTTTATATATGGACCAAAACATAACTGATGGCTTAGACCACATGAAAATAACTGGGTGAAGCAGACTTCATAAATATGAGACTCATAACTTTGCAAGGGCACATAGCTCTCCTGTAATCCACTTTTCCCTTGGGATTTTATGAGTGACATGACAGATCACGAAGAGCAGCTGGAAAGAGTAGGTTATAGAAGACTAATATTGTCTGTAGGAGTTTATTAACAAGGAGAATTGTCATCTGATACTCCAGCAGAGGCATCCCCCCTTACCTTTCAGAAGTACAGAGCTGGCATTATGTGTAATAAGTTTCGACACAGTGCAACCACAGATAACTACTCCAGTCCCATGCAAAGTCATCTGACACCACTAAGGTTTTTATTACCAGAGCACAGTGAGACGTTTGTTTTGTAACACACGATCTACAGAGCTAATGGCAGCCCTGCTGAAGGCACATGGAGTCAGTAAATATCTATTCATTACAGTATTGCATTTCAAGTGTGTGTTGTGCATATGAACTATTGTGCAGAGAAACTGCTGCCTCTCCTGTCATCTTGTGCCAGAGCACCCTTTCTTATTCTGTAGGGTAAAACTTACAAGTTCTGCCTTTACACTACATCAGTGCATGTATTGACCTTAAAACCTTGAATATTTAAATCGTATTTAAACCATGCAAAAGATCAGCACACATCTGACATATCAAGACTGTAATAATTACCTGTGTTACATGGAATGCCATGATGTGTTGGCACTAAGAAAAGGAAAATGTAAAAGCTGTCAAGGAGACTGAGTTATAAATCTCCATATTTTAGTGTCAGCTGGAAGGTCACACAAACATGCCATTGCAAATCAAGGCTGCTCTGTAGTCCCCAAAGTGTGGATACAAAGTTGCAGGCAGTGCTGTTCAAAGGCTCAGATTTGCCGCTTCCATCATTCCTGCTTTATAAAGAGATCAGGAACTTAAGAAGAAATGGGATAATGTGTGCCAGGTCTTTTGTTGTCATTTCATGCTAAAACCACAGCTTAAACCACACTAAACACTGATGGAGGAATCACATCAGCAGCCCTGCTGCACTGCAAAACACTCCTGTGTATACTGCAAAACCTAAACTGAATATCTGAAACCAATGATTAGGCATCTGATGAGTGGACAGGAAAAAAATATTGGGAAGACTTTGTGAAGGCTGAGATTCATTGCCCCAAACTGGTCACAGTTTTCACAATTTGTCCTTGTAGAAGTGTTAATCATTACCAAAATGGCAGCAGTCAAACAGAATATGCACGTTCTAAAGCCATCGATTGTCAGCAGTTTTGTGTAAAGCTACTTGACACAGCTTGTGTGGAAGAAGATAAGTGAGGTTTGAAAGCTCTGCAAGTGAGGACAGTGGCAATTCAGCCCCCTGCTTGCATTCAGTGGCAGTGTCATCACTCATTGAAAGCTCCCACTGAAGTGCCTGAAGCAGTTCAGTCCCCATTCAAAGCAGGGAGGTGATAGCTGGGCTCCATCTCAGCAGCACTGCATGGCCTAGGTAAAGAGACCTGTTGAGTGGGAATGGAAAACTGTGAGGAGTTCTCAAACAACTTCTGCTTCATTCATCTGACCAAAGTGATCTCCAGCTTCCACATTTATTTAAAATTAAATTTAATGCCACAATTACTGACTAGATTTAAGCCCAAATGCAGCAATAAGAGTACATATTAATTTGCTACACCAGTCTTACAATTTCATGGGAGCAATTTTTTGAGCTCACCACTTAACTCCCACCCAGAACATTCAGCTTGGGTAACAGAAGAAGACCCTTTGGATTCCTCTGCCTGTGGTATATGCAATAGAAATGTTACAGCAATTCAGTCAATTCAAGTTTTGCTAAAAGGGGGTCAGATATCCTAAGTCCACAAAGAAGGCTTTTCCATTTAAAGATACTATTCTTAATTCTTCAATTTTAAGCAAAGGCAGAAATGATGCCATGTTTTTTCTGATAAATGTTACAAAGGACAAACATATCTTAAAACCAATGTTTAGCCTCTTTGCATGTGTTTTCAACCTCTTTCTAAGCTGACCATCTTCATTTGGTTTTCATATAATTGTATTTGTCACAAAAGTAACAAAGCACCAAACAAAAATGATTACTGCTGTGCACTGTGCCCCTGTTACACCCTCCCACCATGAAAATGCACAGTTCCAGCAGTCACAAAGGTGCAGCTGGCTCAGGCTCCTGCACTGCTCCTCAAGCATGCAGGATTGATCACTCAGGAGAAGATACTGACCTGGGTGGGACTTTGGCCTGACCCAGTGTGACAGCAGTTAATTTCTCACTGGAATTCCTGACGGACCTCAGTAAGCAAGAAAAGTTAACCAACCTTTACCTCTTCTCTGAGCCTTACACAGGTTGTAGATGTTCTTTTTCTGAGATAATTTTTTTCCTCTCTTGAGGTCAGGGGTAACAGCAACAAAAGTAAACTAATTCCTTGGACAAACTAAATTCCTTTGTTTACTTTTGTGCAGTAGGAACCTGATCCTAGGTACGGAATCTCATGCCTTTGGAACAATAGACCTTACATAATTTGGTACAGAAAATGGTGTCTGGAAAGAAGGGAATGGCATGCTAGCAATAGCTGAAGGTAGTGGTTGTCATTTTAAGACCTCAGAACACGACCCTGAAAAGTCAATACATTATGGCTGAATGTTTTATTGCCAGCAGTAAAATCTGGCTGGAGCTAAAGATCAGTTTTGTGACATTCAGTGGGTAGTTCAGGGCAGTTGTGTCAGCTGACACCTTCTTGAGCTGTAAAAAGCTTGTTCTCTGAGCCCAACCCATGTTTTCCTTTGGGCCAGACAGGGCTGCTTTCTTGTTCCTCTTGGCTGGGGAGGGGGAAGGAAGAGCTTTTGGGGGACTGCTGCAGGTACAGGCTGGGATATCTTACTTTTCTGCAGTATTTGGAAAAAAGTGAAGAACTTGCATGTCATCACTTAAGTTTATGACTGTCAGGTATTTTGGAAATTAAGGAGCCCCTTTAGCACAGCAAGTCTATAGGATTATCAATCAAATTATGTTTAGAGAAAGGATCTTTTTAAAATCTGAAATAAGGAAAGGATAAGAACAATGTACAAGCAGCACTACAGATAACAGCTTGCTGAATCTTTCCTAGTTCCCTGAGGACTGATGTCTAGGACTGTGTGTGGCCACTGAGAGCTGTGCTGCCTTCAGTGCTGCCCAGCTGGGCAGGAGCAGTGGACTCAGAGCTGCAGGGGTTTGCAGGGTCTGCAGCTGCCATTTACAGTAGCTGAAGTAGCCTCCTGTCAGTCAGGTGCTGCTGCCTTCACTCAGTGAGAAGACAGCAAATTTTAATCATGTTTGCAAAGTAACTTCAAACAGCTCCAGTACTTCCAAACCAGTAAATTAAATTGTAGATTTCCTACTGTTTTTTCTATTTTAGCCTTCATAGCACAGTAACTACAGGAAATGTTCCCTCTTTTAAGCTTTGTTGTTTCTGTATTCTGAGCACAATACTGCCTTAGCTGCAGCAATATGGAAATGCAAGATGCTTTTCTGGAATATATCTTGCTTCCAAATACAAGTTTATCAGTTTCCTCGGTAACTTTTGTATCCACAGACTTTGCCCCCTACTTAGAGGATTTCATGAAATGAACCCCATGGAGCAGCAGGAAGAAACTTGATATTTTCTCATGACATCAGGCCACCCACAGATGTTCAAACAAATGACTGCTTGATGGTTCAGATGGTCTGGTTACTGAGCCTGAATTGGGAGCAAAACTGAGACTGCCTTGTGCACTTGAGTTGAGCCCTCTAAACCACTTAAAAGTATTTTTATTTCTGAGGGCCCTGAAGGAAGAGAAGCCGTTTTCAGAGTATCCAAGAGAGATTGGAAAACAGAAAACCAATCACAATTTAAAGATTATTCTTCTTTTGTTTGGCATAAGTATGTGGGTCTGAGGTTTTGGTGAAGGTATTTGTAATGCTTGCTGTTGGATGGTTCTTGGTTTAAATGTTCCAGGAACTATCCCAGGACATTGGAGTAACATTCTGAAAACAGAGACAGTAAGGTTCTACATGGAAGATTTTGCCCTCATGGTTTTACCTATGGACAAGGCAGCTCAGTGTTAGGAGTGGCCCCTGCCACGCTGAGATGCAGAGCTGTGCCATGGCACAGTGTAGGCTGGAGCTATTGCAATGCACGGAGGGGGGAACAGTACTTGGTGGTGAAAGGGTGCAGCAGCTGAAGCCACAGCACTAATTTCCCATTTAGAGAAGCAGATCTATCTTTTGAAACCCCCAGCAGTTCTCAACTCTTGTGCAAGGTGCCTGATCTCAAAATACCTTCTCCCAGAAGTGCCTGTCAGCTGGAACCTTTATCTTAGTGGGACATGCCAGATTAGGGGCTCATGGCCACATTTCAGCAGGGCTTGTCAGGGCAGACCTGGTATCAAAGGCTTGCAGAGAGTGATTGCAGAGAAGGGGTGGGAACATATTCTATCATGCAAACACAGCTGGGATGGGAGTGGAGAATTTACTTTTTATTTTTGTGAACAACTTAATTTTCTCAGAGGCACTAAGATTTTCTGCCCAGCAACGGGGCTGCATTCTCAAGTGCATTACTGTTTGAAGTCTGCCACAGACGTGGACGTATTTACTCAAACACAGACCTGACCAGCTACGGAAAGGAAAGTTTCCTTTGCTTTTTTTTTTAAATAATGACTGTGGGTGGTTCAGAAGTCAGGAGCAACTGTTACCAAAACAAAACAAAAACAAGACAAAAACACCTCCATCATTTTGTAGCAGAAGGATAGTATAGAAACACTGGTAAAGAAACACTTCTTGCATTTTTTTTTTATATTTTCCATCTCAGACATGCACCTGTACCACCTGCACAAGTTCAGTACCCTGTTCATGAAACATCTGCAGCAATGTCCCTAAGTTGTCTGCAGGCCTACAGATGGCTTTAGGCCCTGTGGTTGGTTTTTGTCAGTGGGTTCAGAGCTGCCATCATTACCTGGCTTGTTCAGCACATGACAACACCAATATGTATTATGGTAGGAGCAGCACTGAAGTCCTCACACGTGGATGCTAGAAGACAACACAGCCATCCAAACTGAAGATAACACCTTTCGTGTACAACCCTGATTTCACAGAATCTGAAGTCAGGCTTGATCATCCTTCAACTACCTGTTCTTGCACAGGAAGAATAGGATTTTAAGGGGAAAGGAGAGGAAATGAGCCTGGGGGTGAGCAAAGAGCCTGCAGGAATAGTCATAGTTCTGTAGTGCATTGCACTCTGTGCGGATGTTCCACATTTCCTCATACACCTGATGGTCATGAGCGCCCTTTGGGGGTTCCTGCTTTTATCTCTTGAATCCTGATATGAACAGCAGAAAATTTGCTCTAATTTTCTATTCATTTACCTCAGCAGGAATGAGGAGTCAGTATTTTTACAGATTATCTCAAATACTTGTTTTGCACAAAGTGTCCTTTCAATTTTACCTGTGGCTTTTTGCCAGACACTGCTTGCACATGGTTAGTTTTGTGTACCCAGCTGCAAGTCCTTCATATGAAAAGCTTTTTGTGCAACAAATTCAGGATCAATTAGCAAACATGGACATCTGCATTTGCTTTCCTAAATGCTGATTTAGGCAAATAGATCATATTCAGTACAGCTTTTCTTAGAGCTGTTGAATTCTCTACAGTTACAGCAGTGAACTCAGCCTTATACCCTAAAAAACTCTCTAATTCTCACAGCTGGTCTGGCAATGAAATTTCTAGAAACTATGGTTAGACATGGCTTCTAATACCAAGTCCCACTCCTGCAGCTTCTAGGTTTCATTGCATGCCTGGGCAGTACCGGGAGGTTTAACAACTCCAGTGAAGCCCATTTAACCTCACAGCACAGGTAACACATTATCAGTCCAGTTGATGCCAGCAGCTTCTTGCCTCACTAAAAGCCTAAAGGCCATTCTGTGAGACAACTTAATGACCCATAATAGAAAGCAGAAAAAACCAAGCACAATCTCTGTGATTACTGAGATACATTTGTTTGAGGAACCTGAACTGCACTGCCAGTTTCTCCAACAAAGCAGGCAGGGTTTTTTATCTTGCTGTCAGCAGAAACTGGCCTTGTTCTATACACTGTACACATTATCTAGCTTGGTTCAGCTGCAATGATAAACATTGCAGAATCAAACTCACTGAAGTTTTCCTAGCATTGAGGGTCATACTCCCAGGTGTTCTGTGCATTTATAGTGCATTCTGGGAGCTCTGCCAAGGCACAGAAGTGTTTTGCTGTTTAGTAAAAGCCACAGAAGTCTCTACTTGTGCCCTGGTACACCCCAGTCCTCACATGGATGGAGTGCAGGTAGGATGCTCCAGCCAGGTGCACTTACTGCAGGTCACAGCCAAACTTGTCCTATATTTCTGCCTTACACTAAAGTGCTCACCAGCACCTTAAAACTTTAATCACCTGTGTGACCTAATTTCTACCATTGCAAGGTGATAATTCTGATTCTTAATAAAAGAATAAAGAAAGCTGTTCAATGTATGCCATAGCAAATCCCTGCCAGTTAATCCCTTTCATCTACTTCCTATTTTTGTAATTGAAATGTTTTAAAATTCCAAAGAAACAAAAGCAATGATAGGTTTTGCATGATGGCCCTAATCAGTCTCTGGAGCTCAGTGTCATGTTCATATCAGCTCCTGTTTTGTTCACTTATTTCCCTCCTGCCCTTTCTCCTTCTGCCCAGAGCTAATTATCATAACTGAAAACCCGGAGGAGATTTTGTCACAGGAGGAGAGCATGTCTAACTGTAAAAGCAGATGTAATAAGGACAGATCAAATAGATTAAGTAGAACTTGGGAAAAGCCAACTTGGCTTCCAGTGCTCCTTAGTGGTTCCCTGAAGCAGTAGTGCTAACACAGTTCAAGACGAAGTCATTCCAGCAGAATTAGTGTCAGGATCAGGAATGGGTGACCATGAGCCTGGCAGCAGGTTTGAGAGGAAGACAGAAAAAGCACAGGGACTCTTTCTGGAGATCTACTCATTAAGCTGCCTCTGGTTTTAAACAGCTTCCTGGACGCTGCTGTTCACTGAGCATTTCCTGAAAGTAACCCTAATGAGCTGCACCGTTTTGTTTTTCGCAGGTGGAGTGCGCGGAATAGCACGAGGAGGGATCGCAGGTCTGACGCTGACCGGCCTCTACGCCCTGTACAACAACTGGGAGCACATGAAGGGCTCCCTAGCCCAGCAGTCCCTGTGAGCAGGGCACAGGACACGCTTGCTTAGTCACCAATCAAATCAGTTGTGAGATGTCTCTGGTGCCCCTTGCTATTTTATGTACAATTAGTGTGAAACCGATGGAAGCTGTGCTGGGAGAACCTCTTGACACCGTGTAGCTGACTGGCCCTTCCTGCCAGCCAGCTGCTGGAGAGGCAGCACTATCTGTTGGACCTGCAAGTGAAGGGAGTGGCCGCCGAGACAGAGCCTCCCTGCCCTGCCCCCAGGCAGCCCTGCCCCCAGGGCTGCTCCCGCTGGCTGCCAGGCTCAGGGGTGCCTGCACGGTGAGTCCACAGAGCGTTCCCTGCAGGCCCAGTGCCTCGCCCAGCAGCACAGCCCCAGCAGCCTTGGCAGCCCTTGCTATTCCGACAGCACAAGGTGAGCTAGCAAAAGGGACATCACCAGAATAAAAAGGGTGGTACTTACTCAATACCATTTCTATCCTTTGCTCTTCCTGCTGCAAGAGTGTGCTGCACCCAGTGACCTACCCATGGATTCATTTGAAAGGACCAATGTGAGGGAGTTCTGGGGACATTGGTGGGTGAGGGGAAGTGGACAAGCAGGCTGGTATCTCCTGATGGATGGTTATGGTAAGGCATAGCAGGGCTTGACTTCACTCCCTTATTTGCTCTAACAAACAAGGACCTGCTTGTTTATGGATGAAATAGAGTTGCTGTTGCAGAACAGCTGCCAGTGGATTATCAAAAGATTTGGGTGGTCCAGTATCTCAGAACTCATTTAGCCAACAATTAAAAAACAAACAATATAAAGACTGCCCTCATTACCTGTTACATGACTTTTAATTAGCAAGAAAGTTTTTGCCTGAAGTACCATTTGTAGGTTATTGGCAGAAAAAAGACTGGGATGAACCTACACATTCTCCAGTGTTAAAATTAAACCATGTACCAAGCATCATTTGCAGATAAACAGTAAGTTGGGAATTAGTTCAGTAATTACAATTGCTGTATAACAGCTCATTCCTTCCACATTTAAATAATTAAACAGGTGAATTATTAAAGAGGTCTGAAGACATGGAAGGCAGAGCAAGGGTAAAACAGGAAACTTACTGGTCAGCACACAACTTAATGCAAACGAAGTTCACATTTGAGTTTTCACTACTGAAACAGCTCTTAATAATTACACTGTATACACCAAAATAAAAACAACAAAAAGCAGTAAAGTAGCTCTTACCTTCCCCCAAGATGAAATGCCCCTTTACTTGGAAGCCTCATTAGCAGCAAACAACCACTGAGACCAGCTTTTTATAGAGCAAGCGCTCCAGCTGAGGAGCCCTCCCAGGTGAACTCCATTAGCTTTGCTTGGATACCAGGTCAAATGAGATGCTTTATGCCAGCACTTCAAGTAGCACAAAGGAAGCAGGCCTTGTGTCACCCCCTGTGTCAATGCTGGTTTTTGTTAAGCCTTATGTTGCACAATTCCATAGTGCACTGCATGTTCCTGCTGTGGTTTAAGTGCTGGACTTCCTAGCATGCGTTTTTGAGGGCTGTACCACCAAAGAAACTGTCCCTCACTTGCAGGCTGCAGAGCCTGTGACGTGGGCATCATCTGCACAGTGCTGTCACATGGGCCATCAGGAAAACACATGCACTTTCTTCTGAGCTTTTTCTCTCCCCACTGGCATCAGTGAGTTCCTCCCTGCATGTTTCCTGGTCACCATTGCTGGACTTGAGTTCCTGCACTCTTGACCTCCCTGGATGAAGGATTGAGAACTGTTTTGGGGGTTGATGGGGAGTAGGGGTGGCTTTTTAAATGCCAGGAACTCTGCAATGTATCTTAGGTTTTCTAAAGACTTTTTCAGGAGTAAAATGTGACCCAGGAACTGTCTGCCCTTATTGAAGTGGGTAAACCGTGAAGCTTAACAAATGTATTTCTTTCTTCAGATACACTGGAGATAATACAGAAACAAGCCTTTTGAAGTTCATAGTTAGCACAGCCTTAAGGGTGAGCTGACTCTTGAACAACTTAGCATGTTATCTGGTCTGCAGCATGCTCAGATTTCCTGGAATTGCTCGCTTCAAGGGCAGAGCTGAGAGCATTTTTCTGAAATAGCAGTGTTACAGCTGTTAAGTTTTGGTTCATAATCTGTTTGTATGTGGAGTAATCTGTATCTTGAGCTATGAAACTCAACCAGCACAGAGGCAGCAGTGAGGGAAGTGAATTGTACAATACAGTACAGAGAATGTGTTTACAGTATTCTGTGTCATGACATGCCGTTCATGGTTTACTGGCAATCAGTATAAAGTTGCTAGTTTAAATTGCGTCCAAAAATATATCCAAGTTCAGTAGGAATAAAAGTATGTAAAATCAAGTTGAGAACAGGATTTGGCTCAAGTTAGAGCCCTCCCATGCAGTGTTACATAAATGTGAGCATGGGAGACCTTGACCATCTTGGAAGAGCAGGGTTTTGGTGCCAGTTGTGATATCTTTGCTGATAGATCCAAGGCAGCTTTCCATGCCATGGCATGAAGTGAGGGAGCTGAGGCAGCAGCTATAATGGAAGGGGTTTGAGTCTCATGAAGCTGGTGCTGCTTAGTCTTTGGAACAGAAAGGCAAATCTGCTTACACCATGCCCTGTCAGCAGATGACTTCTCTTACAGTTGGAGGAATTTGTTGAAAAATCACTGCTTAGGGTGGAAATCTCTGGGTACCCTGAAGCAGAAGAGGCAAATGTATGTTAGGACAGAAAAATGATCCTGTACTCATCATCTGTTTCCTGTGATCCAAAGAAGGGGGGAAATCCTTTTGTATGCTTTAACAGAAGGTTACCCCTATGCTTAATAAATTCTAGATAGGAACTGGTGTGTTTAAAGTGGAGCTTTGTGCACTCTGTGAGCATTGGTCTGTGCTGTTCAATGCCAGCCAGCGCAGGGACACCAGAGGGTACCCCAAGCCTTTCTGCTACTTTCCCAGCATGAGTAATACCTGCTCTGTTCCCCACAGCTATTTCCCCCTCTCTCCCTGCCCTGTGGGAACAGCTGCCCCCCTCACTCCACAGCTGCTCTGAGAACAAGGAGGTAAGGGGCTGGTGCCCCAGGAGCCTGTGGCCACCCTGCTCCAGGGAGGTGTGGGAGGAAAGGAAGCATTCCTCAGCACAGGGCATCAAGCTCATAGCTCAGCTTGTTCAAAGAAAGTTCTCCAGCCATTTGAGGAACCATGAATGAATGACATTCTTTCCCTGCTCCTCTGTCCTTGTCTTGGCATCATTTTTAAGTATTTTCCCTGTCTTTGAAAGCTAAGCATTCAGGATACACATTCAGGAGTTCTGCATGTGACTGCTTCTAATGAAGAACTTCCAGTCTATTTTAAAGAAATGTGTGTGCACACCCCCACTGGAAATTTAAGGTATCATGGTTGAAAGGCTGCCAGGCCCAGCTGTAAATGTTCTCCTAATGAACAATGAAGGCTGCAGTTTAAATACTGAAAGATACTCAGTAGAGGAACCAGTCATTCAGGGATGCTGATCCTCAAACACCAGGGAGACACAAGGAACTCACTTCCAATTGCACAGCCAGAGCACAGATGTTCTTCAGCCATGGGCAAGAGAACCAAATGCTACTGAAATCCATGAATCCTCATTAAGTATTCAGAAGTGGTAAGAAGCAAATGGGTCATTTTGTCCAAGTCTATTTTCTTCCAAGAGCTGAGCAAAGCCCAGGTGACAGAGACACAGCAGCTGCACATCCAGGGGGTCACACTGCAAGGCAGGACCTGGCAGGAGTTTCCTACTAAGTGTGTATGAGTGTGCTAGAGCCCAGTTTCCCTGCTCTGGAGCTCAGTGCAGCTCCAGGAAGTGGTGAAATGAACTAAAGCACATGAATCCCATGGGAATGGAAGCACAACTGCAGCAGCTCCCAGACCAGCACACTGGACACGTGCCACAGCAGTTTTTGTTGACCATCTTGTAAATTTATGAGACATAACACACACTTAGGTTGCAATTATTTTTTAATGGAAAAGACTAATCAATGTTTTACATAAATATCAATTAGTGACAACAAGTCAGTTGAGTAAAGGAATACATACCCCAAGTTTTAAAGGCTCATAATGAACTGACAAAGTAGCACACAACTACATGGAATTAATTGGAAGAGGTGAGCTGCATGTCAATCACCTTCATTAAGTTCAACTGCTAATCACGTCAGGCTCTGACTGGAGTTAGTCACAGTGCAGTCTTCTCATGCAGCAACAAGGACACATGTGAAGGGGAAAGTGAACTCCTAAAACATCTCTCTGCCTCCAGCAGAAAGCCCTGGATATAAAAATACAAAAGCCTCAAGTGTTTTGCTGATGTTAAGCCCTTTCAGGGTCTGGTTTCAGGCGTGCAGTCTCCCCTTCTCAGACTAAAAACTTAAATGAATGCACAGGATCAATCAGACAGGAATGTGTTCACACTGCCAAGTGACCATGGTCGGATCTTAATAATGATTTCTTTCCTACAGGGTTGTGAAGAACTCAAAATCATTTCTCTTCCCAGGCAAGCTGCAAGGATGGGGAGAAAGGAGGGCTATTTTCATAGTTATTAAGAGCAATTTGTTCAGTGAGTAGAGGCTGCACCAGAAACTATGGAACTTCACAGTTTTTCCATGGAGCCTGGCAGGCATGATCCACATTTCCATACAGTGTCTCTGCACTTGTTCCTACAGGCTCAAAAGGCTAAATATCTGAAGAGGTATTGCTCATGTTATGTCCACAGCTTCAGGAGATCCGAGTTACTGGACCCACTTTCACATACATAATCACATGGAAAACACAGATTAAAGACTTTTAAACTGCATTAGTGGGAGCCACAGTTCGCCAAGTTAGTGTTTCCCAATTAAACAGCACGACATCAATCTGCTGAAGGCATCTAATTCCCCAAATATTACCTTTAAATATTATGAGGCTAAGATGCCTGCTTTCCAGTGGTTTAGTTGATAAAAATTCATTATGAATTATCTAGAACTAACAGCAACACACATTTCATTTTACAGCTTTTTCAGTGACATTCAAAGCTTGTAAATGCTGGGGACACAGTAGCGTCTGATCTACTGGCGCATGAAAATTAACACCCTACCCTGTTCTCTCAAAGGCTCAAAATCCACAAGAAAAGTTTTGATTTAAAAATACGTTACCAATTCTCCTGTCATGTGTTAGGTCCCATAAATCCATGTATTTTTCAAAGTCTGGATTTCACATATTTAGCTGGGAAATGCACCAACACAAGATGCAAATGAAACCTCTGAAGTGAGCAACTGCTCCATAAAACAAATTGCTTGCAAGTACAGCCTAAGTAAGCTGGAACCCAACTCATGACAAAGTTGTAGCAACTGAAAGGAACAGCAACTGAAATCACTGTCAAAGGTGGACATTGCACAGCACCAAGGAGATTTGGCTTTACACCTGCACTGGCTTCAACATACTTGAAGAGACAACCCAATAAAGATCCTTGTATTCCCATAACAGATACAAATTTGCTAACACCTCTAAAGCATCAGATTGCTTATGGTCAGTGGGTTTACATTTCAGAATTAATGACAACGAAAAGGGATCTTCGGCACCATAACTCTGTTAGATAAGGAATCTTTTTGTTACAATTTTAGAGGAGAAAGCAGACGGCCAAACACAAAACACAAGCACTCAGCTGGCTGCAGTCACTCAGCGTGATGTGCAACTGATAGCAGGAAGGGGATGATTTCAACACTTCCAGTTCTTCACATCTAAATAAATTTGAAATAGGGTTATTCTCTCTGATAAACAGCAACACTTTGGAACAAAAAGAACTGTAAGATACCCCTGAAAAAAGTGATATTAACATTCCTCCTAGAACTGAGTATACTGCCTTTTAGGGTTTGAAGTACTCCAATTAAGGACCATTTTCATTAATTTCAAAAACAACAACAAAGAGTTATCATCAGAAAGGAAAAGCATGATGTCAGCTGTAAATACATTACTAAGGTAAGAAAGAAGCTGCCTGGAGATTGACACACTAATTCCATATCTTAGTTACTATCAGAGTTACCAAGTGTCAGTCAGTTGAAAGATTTACACAGGAACAGAAGTAATTCCCTCCCTGGCCTGTGATCAAAAGAAGAGGAATAATGACAAAGGAGAATGGTCCAAGGTGTTAAAAAAGGTCTATGGGGAGGAAATTAGTAGGCTTTTAAAGGATTGAAGAATTGTTAAAGAACTGGAGATGACCATTAGCTGCCGTGTCTGTGTTCTGTACTTCCAAGCTATGTTAGGCTCAGCTATTCTAACACATTCTGTATCCTACCTGTAAAGGAGATCGATACAGCCACTTCTCATTATCTCCACTGAGCTTCATACAGGCAAAAAGGTCGCAAACTGTGGGAAGGCCAAAGTCCTGAAAGAGAAGTCACCTTAATTACCAACCCCAAACATAAATACCAAAACATAAATACCAACCCCACACATAAATACATTCTGATGTATATTCAAATTCTGTAAAGTGTTCAAAACCAAAACTGATTTTTGAGTCTTTGAGATTAATGCTTTCTTCATTTAGTGCAATATATTAATTTGTTTAGTGCTAAGTAACTAATAATTATGAAAACATTAAAAGAGCCAAGAAACTTAAAAACTTTCAGTCAGTATTATCCAGAAGAGCTACAACTTTTGAAGAGAATGAAGTCATTACATTCAGTACAGCAATAAACCTGGCACATAAGACACAAAAGTATCAAAAACTTCTGCTCACTTGTGCTTTCTTGCGCAGAAGCCACTTATCTTCCACTGGAGGCGGGTTTGCATTTTCTAGGCCATTTGAAGTCAACACCCAACTGTTTACATTTAAGGGGAGGTGGAATGGAGCCAAGAAGTCTAGGAAAGGATTCTTGAAACTCTTGTCTGCTTTTTCCCGACTCTCCTTTTCTTCTGTGCTTTCTGCTTTGTGCTCAGCCTTGGCCAGCCAGCTTGTCAGAGGCCTCTCAAGCAATGCTTTCCAGGGTTCTGCAATTTCTGCTGAATAATCTGCTTTCTCTGCACTCACGGGTTCCCCTGGGAGCTGCTGTGCAGGGCTAAGCCAGGAACTGGCAGCAAACTTGGTCTTCTCAAGCTCAAGGTCTGGTACATCTCTCTGGCAGACTGGAACTCCGTTTTTGTCCTTCCCATCTTTCTTCAGAAGCCATTTGCAAAGAGCCTCTTTTCCACAGTTTTCATCACACACACATTCTGAAAAGCTGGCACACAGATCATTAGCTTTGCACACATCTTCCACTTTAAAGGGGGCCTGAGGATGCTGAAGAAGCCAAGCATTTACAGCAGACGAAGTGGGTGATTTCTTTCCATCAGGATGCTCATTCAGGCACTTCAGATTTCCCAGGTTCTCAATTTCCACATTTCTGCTCTGGCTGCCACGACAACTGGTACATGCTTCAGCTTTGAGGAGCCAATCATTCAAATTGCATTCTTCCCTAAAAAGTTTAAATTCATTCTTCCATTTCTCGTCTGAAGCAATATTTCCATTCTCTGTGTCAGGAGTAAGCAGCCAGTCAGAAAGGTCCATCTCTTCTCCAAAGGATTCTAATTCCTCCACCTTTTCAATAGTGGAAAAGGATGAGTTGAGAGTAGAGGTGGAGTCCTTGCGACCAGGGGAATCTGTCTTCCCAGCAACATCACGCTGCTGATTGTGCAGGAGCCAGTTCTCCAGATCCTTCAGATTTCCCCAGGCTTGCTCAAAATAGCAGACTTTGGAAGAATTCGAATCCTAGTAAAGACAGATTGAAATACATCCATCAAAACTAAAAGGCAATTCAGTTCAGTAACTGTTTGCATAGCTAGAGCTCATTCAGCTAGTAAGTGCCAAAGCATCAGCTGAGCATGAGGCAGAATGAAGGGTACTACAGAAGGTTTAATTCCCACCATATTCTGCTCACAATCAGATACCGTGTTCTCCCCTCTGTTCAAAACTAGGTTAGAGCACAGAAGGTTTACCTGGCTGGGCTCTGGCACACATTTCTGGGTAAGCCACTCCTCCAGGTTGGTGCTGGGAACGTAGGGAGCGTGGCGCACACCCACGGGCCGGCTTCCCAGTAACCAGTCAGCCAGCGAGGCACTCACGGCCCCACACAGCGCCTGCTGCTGGGAGAGAACGCCCCGGTCAGGACAGGCTGACTGCTGAGCCACTCTGTGGTGAAATCAGCACAGCCAGGCAGCAGGCATCAGTACCTCTGCACCAAAAGGAAAAACAGCCCCCTCGAATTACGAAAAACCCAGAGGAATCGGATAGTTCCAACATCAAGGACCATTCATGTAAAAAGTCCTGTCAGTCACTCCACATACACTTTTATACTTAGTTCTTGCCTGTCTGTTCCTGAAGCAGCTACAGTATCAGATCACTCTGCTCACCACAGCCACTGTTACTGGCTACTCAAGCACCGTGACAAACAAACACCAGCCATTACTCGAGCTCACATAACGTGCTTGGGTTCTCCTCTTCCCTCTAATGCAATTAACCACACACACAGGTCAAGCTTACCTGCTCACAGTTCATCAGGGCACAGCTCTGCGCTGGGAACCAGGGAGAAGCATTCTCTCTCTCTGAGGTTTGCTGAAAGGAAAATAAAAATTAATTTAAATCTCTGTTTGGTCCAGTTTCTAGGACAAATTCTACAATAAAGCCGAAGTCAAGCACAGTTACAAATGCTCAGTGCTTTATAGCTAACAATGTTCCTCAACATTTACAAACAGAATGGAGAAAGATTGACCATGAAAACACTACCTTGAGTCTGCTTCCTTTAACAGAATTGTCTCCAATAATACAGGAAATACGCCGCTTGCATAAGAATCCCAAAGTACTTTTATCACAGAAAGCATCTACAATGTTTTAACTATTGCTATCTAAAGAGAACAGTAACAAATGTTCTGGGATAGAGTAGGAATGCAGTAGTCATTCCCTCAGCCTCTGCCAAAACACATTAGATTACATGTACATAGCTAAACTCAATGAAAACTACACGCAATATTTAATAAACCACTGTGTATTTATTATGCAACTAAAATTATATGACTTGTGCACAGGATCCATTCAAGCTGTCACTAAAAGCAAAAATATCACCTGGAATATATTGGACTACTGAAAAAAAAGTCTTTGAGGCAAGTATTCCAACCCAGGGAAGTCCTGCTGCTTACCATTGTTTTAATGGAACCAAATGAGGTAATAGCTTGGCGAAGGTAAGACGTGTCAGCCTCAAAATTCAGGATGGAAGACTCTTCAGGTTTAAGTGTAAGACTTTCCAGTCTGAAAGAGTAAGGTGATAGTTACAGAAAGGAAAAGAAATTACAATCTTCTTCATCCAGCCTGTTTTGGAAGTCCAAACATGCTATTTCATACAAAAGGCTTTCAAGCTACTTGGCAGTAATTAGGTAACAAAGACAACTTTTGATACAGCATATGAGAAAGGAATGGCTATCTACAAACCAAGACCAGAATAAATTGCCAGCAAAACACAAGTTTCACCTTCTTACTTCAACTGTCATCAACAACTAATATTTGAAATAATCTGGTTAAATGAGTATACCTCTCCTGCTCATTACAGTCTCGATTTATCACCTCAGACTGCTTTAAAGTTCTTACTTCTAGGAACTATTAAAGTGTTGGAACAGTGAGATCTGTTATTAGTTCTACTAGAACAAAAAATCAGATCAGATTAGTAAATTCAAATAAAGCCAAGTGTGTTAACTTGCATTATAACATATATTTACCTCTCCAGGCAAATTGATATCTGGTTTGCCAGTTCGTTACTGTAGGAGCGTTCCAGCTGATGAATAAGGCAATTGAACTGTCCCAAGTACTGCATTGAAGACAAAACACACGTTACTGTTTTGGCTTCCAGCATTAAAAGTGAGCCAGTACTTCCAAGGACATTTCCTTGAAAACACCAGTGCAGCAGGTGACAGGCAGGCCTTACCCAGTAGAGCTGCTGCGCCTGCTGCTGCAGGGCCTCCTCCTTGAGCTGCTGGATGAGATCCACCTGCTCGAAGAGCCACACCTCGCGGCTGCGCAGGCACTCCAGCTGCCGGCTGATGTGGCTGTGGATCTTGGCCTTCACCTGTCAGGGACACACACACCGTTCCTGCATCTGTCAGGCACAGCACACACATGTGCTGCACCCACTACAAACCACTGTTTGTCTGTGCCAAGTGCTGTTTTCAGAGTGATTTATTTCTCAAAAATTCATCAGTCACTCACAGCACCACGTGCCTCAGGTCAGTAACGGTTCCAAGGCTACCTTTAAAGAGGTATCAAAGAATAATATTCTTTGTAATCTCTCTCTACTCTGATGTTTCAATCAACAGCTTTTGGAAATGCTGTGTGCCTGAGCTAATAATACAGGAATACCTTTATCAAGAGCATGGCCATATGACACAGCAATGTGTTTGCAAATTGCTAGGAAAATTTCAGACTACTGTGATAATAGTAAATATTCAGGAATAATAAAAACTTTATTGAAGTCATGTTAGTCATTAAAAAAATCTTTAGGAAGTAATTTAAAATTACCTCTCTCCAGTTCTCCTTTATCTGCTGTTCAGCTTTGACAATTCCAGATATTGCTGTTTCCAAGTCCTTCTTTGCTTGAAGGCACTTTGCCAGAGTCTCACTGCTGCAGGAATTCCTATTTCTATCTTGTGGTGGACTCATTCTTGAATAGTTCCTAAAACACAATGGAAAAAACAATTTCTTAATAGTTTCTATTCCTCTTTACCAGAAGAGGAAGGGCATCATATGAAGAACCATCTGCTCTATTTCACTAGAAAAGGTGAACAAAAAAAGCCCCTTAAGACCCTACACAGATGCAAGTTTTCTAAACATAGATAAAGCTCTCCTCCAGGAGCAACAACAGCCTCAAACACCTCAGCCCACGGAATTTGCACAATCACAGGAAAACCAACAGATATTTGACAACAGCTTCAGCCACAGGAGTTTAGGCAATCGTCCCCTGCCAGCCACCTTCCTCCAGCTTTTATGCCTAGCCAGC
Source organism: Cisticola juncidis (assembly GCA_013400215.1). NCBI lineage: Eukaryota > Metazoa > Chordata > Aves > Passeriformes > Cisticolidae > Cisticola > Cisticola juncidis. The sequence continues at coordinate 1,162,370 of VXBR01012239.1, read as the reverse complement.
AAACTCCAGAGGGGCTGATTCAGGGAAGATTCAACAGCAGTGCTGGGGCTGTGGGAGAATGGCCTGGCCAGGGGCAGGACACATTTCAGCCACCCTTCTTCCCTCTGCAGGCAAATGAGCTGGCTCCCATAAATGAGAAAATTCCAGTACAGTTTAATCAACTGAAAACCCACATGCTGCTACAAAGATCACTCTTTACTAAGCTGCAAAAGCCAGAACTTTTAACAGCTACCCATTATTTTGTCCTGGTCACAGCTGTGGTAACTTAGCTTCAGCACAGTCTCTAGTAGAAAGGGCTCAAATAGAAAATTTCTACAGGAGTTATACTGGTAAGGATTCTGCAAGTAAGGGGGAAAAGTATGGATTTTTAGTAAAAATGGGAAGGCTCAGTGTAAACTTTTCCTAAACAGTGGGTTATTTTGTTACAGAAGAGTTTGAATTCTCCTGTTAGTTTCATGGGATTCCTGAAGCACTAAACATCCATACTATTTGTTCTATTTAAAACAAGGCCTCAGCAATGAGGAATGGAATGGAAATTCCCAACAGATTTAAAGCATACACGTGTGCCTTTCTAAAATGTCACAGATTTTACCACTGCTCTGGAGAGAACTGAAAGTTTTGAATATGACAAGACAACCATGAGCTTGTGTTACTGAGCAGCTATTTACTCTGCCATTTCCAAGACCCAGGATCACATAAACTGCAACAGAAAAGTCCTTCTACAGCCAAGATCTACCAGACAGATACAAAAGTGTTTCACACAGGAGAGGGCTATAAGTGGCTTGCAAGAGGAAAATTACAGGAAAAGCAATGTTCTCCGTGGGGCAGAAGCAGAGGCTACACCTGTCTTAGTTCCCTCACCATCAGGGGTTTCCTGTCTCTCCAGTGCCTCCAGACACAAGGCAAAAAACTAGGCACAGAAGCCACCCCAAGACCCTGCACACAACTCAGTCCTCACCATAACATCTCATCTTCCAGGAACTGCAGAGCACAAATACAAGAGAAGAGAACTCAAATGTAATCTTTAGGCTTATGTGATTTTTCACCAAATCAGACAGTGCAGAAGTCCAAAATACGTATTTCTCCACACTGTGCTCTGAACGCCAGCTTCTTCCTGGTATTTGCACACCCTAGCTTGTTCACAGGTTCACTTCTCTAAGGTTTCATGATCTTCACCATGCTGACAATGCTCAATAAAAGGCAAGCTAAGCTTTTCCTCACAACACTCCTAGACTTCATGCTGCTTTTCAACTCTCATGTACAACATACAGGAAGTAGGAGCCAAAAGTGTAAATGGAACCCCTAGTTCTCAAATGTAATCTAAAGAGTAGATGACAATAATACATCCAGCCAAGAAAACAAGGACATTAGATACCTTAAAAACTATCAGATACTCAAAAGTAAATTTGAAAATTCGTATTGGTTATTATTTCATTTTTTTATATTCTTACATAATAACAGCCAAAGTCTGAAAGGCTAAATAAAACTACCATATTTGCTCACACAATAGATAATGTACTGAACAACTCTTGTGAAAATTATGTTAAACTACTTTATCACACTTTGTATTAGCAATTTTGTAATAGCACAATTGAATTTAAGAAGCTTACACACACTTCTCTAATGATCTGTTTGTTGTTTTCCTCTTTTCAACGACTACAAGAGACTCACTCCAGAATGTATGAAGAGAATGAGCGCTGCCTTCCTCCAGCCAGCCAGCCAGCTCCTCTTAAAATGGCTGTTCTTAGGTTTTGTCGCAAATAAGCTAGTAAAACTCACATGTTGACCATTAGGGCAAATCCACCCTTATTTTCAATTTCCACGCGCCTCTAACAAAACTACGTGGGGGCAAGCAGCTATTTCCTTGCTTCCCAGTTACTGCCAAATAGCACCGAGAATTTAAGACGTTTACAGGTCACACGCTCTGAAACACCCGCGATCACACACTTCGGCTCAACAGTAACAAAATACAATTACTTCCGCAAGAAGACGCACGGCTGCAACGCACCGCCACCCGCCCCGGCCATTTCCGTGCCATCACACTGTTTCCAAGCACACGGGGGTCCCCATCAGTCCCCGCTGTGTGCGTCACGGGATGCACACCCCCAACAGAGGAGCTCGCACTTACTTTCCGCGCTCAGGAAGCAATCCCGCAATGTCCTGCTTATAACGCGGCTTCCATTCCCAGGCACGGCCTCCGGAATGCTCCCGACCTTGCAAATTCCGCTCCAAGCCCCGGCTCGCCGGAGCNCGGCGGGCCGCGACCACCGGGCTCTGCTCCGGCCTGGCTCCGCTCAGCCCAAACACCGAGTGCCTCCCGACATCCAACCAGCAGTTCAAACCGCGAAACCTCGACGTTTTGCAACAAAACCGCTATTTCTTGCAACTTCACAAGTGTGGCAATGTGCCCTCTTCATGCAACAACAAAGCAGACCCGACCGCTGAGGCATCCAGCGGGGATGCAGCACAAGAGATAAAGCTGCAAGCCGAGCCAGCTGCCGAGCTCGGCCTTCGGCCCCCGACCATGCACAGCCCAGCACTGAGGCTCCCCATCCAGCACTGAGCCTGCGATCTGCCAGAAATGCTGACACGGAGCTGCCCGCATGCAAGTTGGCTCCTGGAAGGACCAAAACGACATGCACATACACAATTCCTGTCACATCTACTCTTGCTCCCACAATTTCACACACACAGCTGAGGAAAGTGCTCAGAATGGCCTCGGTTGAAAGGACATTGAAGATCAACTCGTTCTAAAGCCTCTGCCATAGGCAGGGACACCTCTCACTAGACCAGGGTGCCCAGCGCCCCATCCAGCCTGGCCTTGAATCCTCGCAGGGATGAGCCACGCACATGTCCTCACCTGCATGTAATCTGTAAACATGTTATAGCCATGAAACCAAAAGAACTGCCTGTATGATGAGGAAGATGATATTATTGTTCCTAACAGTAAAACAATTACCAGTTTTTACAAGAAGACTTTTGGCTCACTTGAGAGGCGTCACCAAGACACCCTACAGCTATAACTCCTGGTCACAGGTGCCCTGTGCAGCCTCCCGGCTGCCTACACTCCACCCCCGAGATGTTAATTCCCACAGGTCAGAAACCGCTGGACAAACACAATTTTAAGCTTTTAATTAAGTATCTGGTGTCTGAGCAGCAGAGGAGGAGGAGACAGCCCTGCCTCTTCTGCAGTCTGCAAACAGGCCAGCAGGAAACTGGTTCTACCAGCTTTTCTCTCTCAGCACAACCATCCAAGCTGCCCTTGGGAAGAGCATTGTTTTTCACTTCATATGGGTGTGGAAAAATCATCTCAAAACCAGGGCTGTGCAGCACCTTTGTTGGGGAAAAGCTTCTGAAGGGAATGAAGCCTCCCACTGAACAGGTTCTATTTATAAATGTGGAATGATTTCTTCCATTTGGCAAGACAAGGCTGCTCCAAAGGCCTCTTTGACCTGTCTTTATGTGGCTTTAAATCAGCTGGCTTGTTTGAACTGAAATCCCCATGGATTTCCATCTAACCCCACCAAAAAACAGTAGTTCCTCTTAAGAAGCTCTCCCAAATTAGGTACGTGGGACTTGTGGTCAGGGAGTGAAGTACTCTAAGTACACGAGCTGGATCTGAGAACTTCCCATTTACATCCAAGCATAACAAGCATTTTGTACAGTGCAGCATCAGCATTACGTGCCAGTATCCATATGGAGCTCCTGCTGCGGACACTATTTTACTCCAAAACAAGTATATAACACCCTATTTTTTAAGTCTCAAGCCACGCGAAGAAAAAAAATAACCTTTAAGAGTTTCAAGTAAGAGAAAAAGTGAAATAAACACCTTAAGAAATAACAACAGAAGTTTGAGGTATCACATTTCCTAAAATTCAGGTAGTTTTCAGCTGTCTGCACAGTGTATGGGCTGTGCCACAGACCTGAAGACGTGACTGACTACCTCTTCTGCCTGTTTTAGCTCCAAAGCAGCCTGGCCAGTGCACAGAGCACTTGTACTGAGACACCCTCCCAAGAGCTGCGCTCTGAAGAGTCACAGGTCACTAAGGCAGCTGTGAAGGAGTCTGATCGCCATTTTATTCCATCTATCATAAATATATATTTTATGCACAAGAAGCATATAACCGAAATCACAAAGTATCTGAATATGCAGACCTGAAATCTCTATGCTATAATTACTGACAATACCAAAGAAGATACCCCAGAGGGGGGAAGATACACACTTATCTTAGCACAGATTGCACATTAAAACGCATCTTCCAGATTATTGCACTTAAAAACCATTTGGAAAACAAGTGACAAACCCCTGGTTCTGCCTGAAGCATATGGCCCCAAAGATACCACTGCCATTCTCCCTGCACATCCATCTATCCTATGTGATGCACTTGCAGCGTGATGAACAGTGGTTTTTACATGGCTGCCAGCTTTTTCTGGTCCCGTGACTCCATACCTTATCTCAAGTCTCAGAGGAAGCCAAACTTTTTCCTTTGTCAGCTTTTCTCTTAAATCCCAGCCATAAACAGCGAGTTGAAAGCTGTCAGAATGCTTAGCCAAGCCCCGGAAGCTCTGGCTCATACCCCTTACCAGCATCGAACAACACAGGTCTGAGAAACTTTCAACAAACACGATGCAGCACAACCCCGACCATTCATAACCCAGACATTTACTGCTTATATAACCTCTGAGAAGCGCAGCTGCTAACAAAAGATCCTGCCTTTGCAATTGGGAACGTGGCTTTCGGAGCGCTCGCGGCACAACCTGTCCGGGCCACGGAGAGCGCGATCGGTACCAAACCCCGTCCCCGTGTCCCGTGTGAGCCCTGCGCCGCGGAGCGTCCATTTCCCCACCGACCCGACCGACCCAGGCCGGGTGCCTGGGCACGTCCTGCACCGCGGCCCGGGGTGCCTACGGGAAGCCTTACGGATTCCTCAGGGGATGCCTTACGGGATTTCTCACGGGGTTGCTCTCGGATTCCCCCGCGTGTCTCTCCCGGCTCCGCCGGCCCCGCTGCTCCCTCAGGCTCNCTGCTGCTCCGGGCAGCCAAAATCCGGGAATCCCGGCTCACCCGGCACGGCTAATCCTCGGACCACAGAACGTGTATCACGGGGCGAGCCACCCGTTTGGGTCTTTTTCCTGTCCACCGGAAATGTCCCAGATTACCTGGCTCGGTTTGGCTTTCCACAGTCCAGGTTTTCGGTTTTCCTTTCCGCAAGTGTGAAGCACGGCAGAACACCTCCCAGTACGGCCATCCCGCTTTCCAGATGGAAAAGGATCCAGTTATTGCTCCTTGCCCTCGCTTAGCTGGTCAGGGGCGGGGAGATGAGCTCAGCTGGCCGGAGCGTGGTGCCGATAACGCCGGGATGTGGGTCTGATCCCTCTGGGGCCGTTCGGGATGTGGACTCCATGATCCTTGTGGGTGCTTTCCAGCACAGACTATTCTGTGATTCTGTGAGATTTCAGCCTTTCCGTGACCACCCGAACAGCACATTTGTGAAGAGCTGCCTTTTGTAGGTGTGTGCACAGCATTTAAGCTTAACAGAGAGTGTATGGGGACTCCAAGCAGAAAGGACTTCAAATGGAAACCTAAGTAGCCGAGTACATGTGGTTGCTGAGTCAGAATTTCTTACATATTTCCTCCTCTGGGCACAGACCAAGGAGCCGTTCTTCTGAACAGGACCTTGCTCGCGGTTACAAATTCAAATTATTCAGTGCTGACATAAGAGAAAAGTAGAAGTCAGCCACCTAATCCCATATGTGCTGTTACCCTAGGTACAAGCATTTCAGGTATTTGGCGTCCTTGTCTAAACACGTAGGGAACACAGGCTGTGTTATATAATCCTCCTGTGTGTACTTGGATTTAAGAGGAAAAATAATACCAACCCTGCCTGACCTTGGAAAACCAGGAGTGCTCATGTAGCTGTTGTGTCCCCCCATGCAGTTATCCGGCAGGACTCTCCCGAGGAAAGAAAGCTGCCTCTCCTGGGCAAGCAGGCACAGTGGACAATGACAGGTTTCTGTCACGTCTTCCACGGCCTTGACCAAGGCAGTATCACAATCCAAATGGCCTGAGAGTGTTTTTGTTGGTAGAGTTGCTTCACACAGTACACTTTCTGTGTGGATTCATAGTGGTTAAGGTCATGCCCTCCTAAGAGGATTTGCTCTTTGGATACATCTTCCATCTAACCCCTAAAGGAATATCAAGGGTGAGGAGCCACATGCATCTTTTAATGGTCTCCTTTCTCCCACCCCTTATGGCAGGACACACTGCCCCTCCCTCAGCCATACCCTTTGCCGTGTCAGATGTGCCTTCTTACACAAACCTGCATTAGCAGATCAGAAAAAGGAATTTTAAATTACATCAGCTTAAGCAAAAGGCAAAGTGGTGATCTACCAAAATAGAGGCAAAAGGTAGGGTAGAGATGCAGTTTTATGGGATAATAAACAGGATAATCTACTCATGTTAAAACAGCAGCAAACATGGAGACAAAGTGGGCAGTTCCTCAGTAATGAATAAAACTGTGTATCAGTGTTCACAATAAGCCTCCAACCAGAGTAGGAAGAAAAGCATTTTGGACGTGTAAAAGAGATCTAAATATACATCAGAAATAGTTAGTGAGCATAGAAGCCTGCAGCTTTTCCTTTCAGAAGTGTGGGACACCACGTAATGCATGCCTATACCTAAGATCCAGTGCTATTTCTTGCTGAATGGGAATCTCACTTACAGTTCTGCAGCATAAAGCTCATCCTTCCTTGATTTGGCAAAAGTGTATAATGACTCCCTTGTCACACCCAAAGACATTTTTCCTTGCTCATCTGCAGTGTGGGAATGAAGACCAGGGAGAGATTCATCCCTTCCCATCCCCTAGAAACCTCATTCCCATGAGGTTTGATAGAGAACTGGAAGCTTTTCTGTGTTTCTTAGGTGTGGGCCTGCAAAACTGTACTACTGGGCACCACTCAAACCACAAAGAACTTAGAGAATATTCTCTGGTGCAATGGCTTTAGAGCAAATATTATAGGGTTTAAAGAATGTTTCTGTTTTCTGTTCAGACTGTTCCTCTTTCAACAACTGCAATAATGTAATTGAAGGGCATCAGCCGTGTTCACTTCTCTGTTAAATGCCCCAGAAAGTGATTTCCCTGTTCTGCAATGCTGCCACACAGCTGAGCAGTGCATCCTCGCCTCGTAAAGGGGGAATAAGGAAGCGCAGCAAGCCCGGCATTGCTGCGAGAGCAGCTGGACGCCAAGGCAGACCAAGCTGCCGGCTGCTCCCGGCAGAGGCAGAAGTCCCAAGGCGGAGCATGAAATTCTAGAAGAGTCGTCATTGTAGCCGTCAGGGAAGCTCACGCAGCTCCCGCGGGAATCCTTTCCTCAAGCCCTGCCGCTGGAAAGGGACTGTTTTCCCTTGATCCCTGCCAGCGCGGGTGCATGACCCTCCCTCGCACGTATCCTCTCTGACGTGTGTCCTTGGTCCCCTTCCAGGCGGGCCGTGACCTGGCGCTCGGTCCCACAGCTGTGCGCCAGATCCAACCCAGCCTTCCCGCGGGGCCGGCCCGCCCGTGCCCTCTGCGCGACCGCAGCCGCCACTTGTGCTCAAGTCCAAAGGCTTCACTGCCCCGAAGGGCACTTTCAAAGCTCTCTGCACTGTATTTACTCACCTTGAATCTTTGCTGTTTGTGTCGAGCTAACTCAGGGCCAGAGAGGAACGAAATGTTTTTGAACTCTCACACAAACAGTTTCATATATAGACTGTAAACAGATGTTTTAATAGCCTTTTCCTGCACACCACACAGAGCCTTTTTCCTTTCTCTAATTTAGGGATTTCTCATTTCTGCAAACTTTTTCCTTACTGTCTATTCTTCTATGCCACTTCACACTGAACAAAAGTACCAAGTACACCTAACCCCACACTCATCTTTCCTTTAAGGAGGTTCTCAGGAAGGTCTTCTGTAGCTTCTCTGGACAGCCTAACCAAAAGCAGAACTGGAAGCAGTGGGTTGCTTTTGAGAATTAGGGTCCCACCACAGATGTGAACAAATCTCTTAATTGTTGTGGCCCAAACCTACCAATGCAAAAAATAACAGGCACAGCACCACAGGACTCACACTAGAGGGCGGCAAGCATGTAAACAGTATATAAACAATTTTAACTAAACTAAAACTGTTTCTACAAAGCTTCAACCTAAAAGTTGTTCTATCACAAACACAGATTGAGCCTGTAGCAAAACAACAGTGTGATTTTGGTCACTAATAATTTTGCAGCTCCCCCAGTATATATACACACACACACATTCCAGTCAAAATTGGAGCAAGAAAGGACTCTGAGTGCAGACTTGGAACACAAGGTTGCGTTACAGCTCCAGGGTTTGCTCTCATTGGAGTGGGGGAGCAGGCTGTTGAACAATTTGCATCACACCATCGAAACAGGTCTCTTCTGCTTTCTCAAAAATACTTGTCTTATCTTTTCCCAAATTAACCCCTCATTCTACTGTTAGAGTGACGTTGATGCTAAAAAAAGCATGACATTTAGAAAACACATCACTATGTGAACAAGGAAGAAATTACACCATAAATTATAACATCACATTGTGATTTAAATCACTGTTAAAGCTTTTCTAAAATTGTATTCTCTGAGGCAGTGGCATTTGTAGGATTTTCCAGACAATATGAACATAAGACAGCATTCAAATAACCTGCACAAAGGAATTTCTGCTCAGCCCTAATCTGGAGTGCATCAGTTTGCACTACAGCCAGCACCAGGTAAGCAAATGACCTACAAGCCTGCAAAAAGCCATCAGAGGAGAGGAAGGGCCTGACTCTTCATGCATGTGTCACGACTGAGGGTGTTGTATCTGTGTCAGGGGAAGGACCAGACATTCCAGCTCCCGTTGGAGTTGCTTTAAGGGCAGTACAGCACAGGTCAGGTGCTGGCACTCTGGCCTGAACAGTTCTGTGTGCTTCCTGCACCACAAAAAGCTGTCCGTCATCAGGGCACAAACAAAAGGGTGTTTGGGCAGATCCACTGCACCCCACGCTGTGAGCCCCACCTCTGCTTTCCAGTAAAAACTGTCAGAGGTGAGCAGGGACCAGAAGATGCCAGAGAGGAAAAGTGGGTCTGTCCTGCGGAGCACCAGGTGGAGCTCAGAGATGTAATCCTGGCCAGCAGGAGTGCACGGGAGCGCCTGACCCACATTCCTTAAGTCCTTCTACCTTTAACACCTCAGGGGACAAAATTCCCCTTCATCACACCTGTGACACCATTGTTACTGGAGCTGTCTTTAGTGTCTGCAGACCAGCAGGAGGTGGCTGGAAGTCTGCAGCGTCATTTCCTATCCTGTGTCTCTCCCTTTGTTTTCTAAGCTTCCTTCACATGCCATCTGAGTGGCATGGCCTGTAGTATACTGAAAGCCTGATAATAAGACAGATGACATCTGTTTAGGTCGCATATTTGAAAGGATTAATGCTCCCAAAGACCTACAAGCTGCAGCTTAGTACTCTGCTATCTGAACACATTGGCCCTGGTACATGTGATGGCTGTCAGCTCAAGGCTCAGCATTCTAGAGCTCAAGAAATATGGAAGCATGACATCCAAGTGACCATGGGCAAAGGATATGCACCATTCCCTTCACAGATGCAGTAAAAGCCACAAGCAACTGTGTGCCAGCTCTGGTGAAAGAGTTCCAGGGAAAGAAACAACTTCATGGCACTGGTTTTGCCTCTGGCAGGGTGCTGCCCCACAGAAAATGAACATGCTCATCCCAGCTGGCAGAGGTGAAAAGGGAGCACAACCATTTTCTACAAGGCAGAACTGCTGTCTGCAAGTTGCTTTCTGAGCAAGAAAAGGAAGAAAATTCTCATTAATCCACATCACCCACAAAGCTCACCCATTTCTTTCCCTTTAAAACCACACGGATCTGTAGAATTGCTCTACAATTCTAAATTGTAGAGGGTCAGAGGAGTGGGATGACCTAGACTACACCATCAACAGAAAGCACCACAGCTCCCTTCCTCATCAGGCATGAGGGACTTGCAGGACACACAGCACTTGTGGACAGGCAGTACTTGCAGACATGAGCAGCTCAGGGCTCTGCACACAGGCTCACAGGCATTAGATTCCCTTTTTGACGAGGGTCAGTTGGATCTTGTGGCCTGTGTAAATAACAATGCTTTGGGAGGAAACTGAATAGAACATTATATTTTTCATTTTAGATCCATAGTTCTGAATGGTGGGAAAAGAAATTAAATTCAGAAATCAATCTTAGACCATAAAGTCCCCTTAAGGGGAAAGACTCAGAGACTGACGCAGCAAGTTCCACTAGGTTATTTAACTGGTAACATGAGAGTTGATTAGAATTATTTATTTCCAAGCCATAAACCCAAGTCATAAACATGCTGCCTCTTTTCCTCTTGCCAATTAACAGTATTACTTAGCACTAATAAACTGCTTTCATTTTCAAGGGGCTTAAGAAGACAAATTAATCACCTCAACATGTCTGAAAGGAACAGATGGCAATGAAGTATTAACATTGCAATTTTACAGTTGGAAAAGCTCCTAGGAGAGGGGGCAGTAGCAGCGTCTGGAGGACACCTAGCCCCGTTCCCTCTGTGGAGCTGGGGTGCCCTGATCTCACTTCCACTCAGCTTCTGCTTTAACCCAATCTCACAACACAGTATTTTTCCTAGAGCAAAGCTACACTTTTTCTTATTCATTCTTTAATAGTGAGTTACATCTTTCTAGAAGGCCTCTTGCCTTAGCACATCTCCAGACAGGTCATTACTGCTTTGGATTTAAAAGACTAAATGTCTATCCAATAATGCAATTAGTCCAGCCTGTCATTATTCTTACTGGCTATTAGCAGAGTAAGCTTTGCTCTATCCATACAGTGGAGGTGCTCCTTTTCCCTGGAACATCTTGGTTACATTTCAGTACAAAACAGCTGGCTGCCTTTTCCTCTTCTCACTCACCCCTGTCTCAGAGGACTGTGCAAAAGTGTTGCTCTGTGGAGTCTTTTGGCTCAGCTGTACAACACAAATTTTTTTAAGCTACATCTGGAAGGAAGATAGGCTTCCTGTGGAACAGGAGTTCCTAAAACAAAACATATTCAGATGAGGACCAACAAAATAAATACAATGATTTTAATAGTAACTGATGTCACAATGTCTAAGCAACTGTTTAGTGTGTTGGTTTGGCTTTTTTAAAAGAACTAATTTAACTATGGAAGGGTTTTAATTAAAGCATTGAGATAACACACTCTATTTCAGTACTTAACTCCAGTCAAAGACTATCTCAAATTGAAACCACAATGATAATAGTGTCAAATGTCTGACAGGTTTTGGCTTCTCCTCTAGGAATGGTAACAGTAAATACTAATTCAGAATGAAATTAATTATTCTAACAGCTTTTCAGAACTATTTCAACAGCATACTGATATTAGTATCAATTGCCTTCAATCTCTGCTGAGCCACTGAGCTAAGCATCTCAGCCCATTATCAATCTCAGCCATCACGTATCAATGTACAATGAAATCCTTCTAGAGACGTTAGTGTCTAGGGACAACATAACACATCCAAAATACTGCATTAACTGAGACTGTTCCTGTGTGTTAAAGTAAAGAAGGCACACTGAGACAAAAGGGTTAAGCACCCACTGTGCAAGTGCATTCCTACCTGAGAATTCCTGGGAAAGGCAGCCTCCATCTGCTCACCTGGAACTGGTACCTGGGCATTCAGGCTGGGGAGCAGACATGATCTAATGCAAACTGGTTTCCAAATGGGCTTCAGAAAATAATACATCCTGATTTCACCCTAGCTTGACAAGCATCTCTGTTCAGCATTGACCCACTCAGTTATAAATCTAGTGTGAGTTTGCCTGCTACTTTATTTATATTTAAGAGTAAAATGCAATGGATTTGGATTTTCCTAAGTTAGAAAACATTAAAAAAACAGAGTTCTCACATTTACAAGAGTAACATTTCAACAGAGAATATTAATACACAAAATGGCTGCATTTGATTTTTTTTAAAAAATTGAACCCAAATGCAAAATGAATCAAAATAGCCCTTTTTCTAAGACTTTGATTGTACAAGTAAAACAACTTGTTTTATCCCTGTAGCTAATATTCAAATGAATGTTTGGTGTTGGGTTTTTTCTCAGATTTCCATTATATTCTTGCACTTCAAACCTTTCCAAAAGTGTAGGAAATCCTCAAACATAAACACTATTTTTTGTAAATAACAGCAATCCTGATTATTAATAAGATTCAGAAAGCCCATAATGAGTGAGCAACCCTTTTTCTGAACTTGCAAATCATTGATATCCTTTGCCTTTACTTATAATTTATTTTTCTTATCCAGGAATGATAATCAGTGTTTAGGACTGTAGTAGCTACTGGTAGTAGCAAGTCACATCAATGCATAAACCATAAGTAATTGACACCAGAACGGTCTGAAATATAAGAATGGTTCCAGGTTTTATAGCACAACAGCCAAAGAATTTAAGGGACTTTGCCCTGTTATTCCAGTCCCTTCTGCAAACTCTCTTTCTGACCAGTTTGATACTGGTCTTATTATATCATCTTCCTACAGCTGGGGGCATTATTTTGGAGAGGTGTTTGGAATGGCAGGGGTGGGAACGAGAATACAGATTTTCCACATGTCAAATACAGTATGGATTACAATGGCTGTGGGAGGAAGGTGCTCTTGCTATTTTAAAGCTTTAGGATGACTCCTTAAATCTTTAATTCTCCTGCACACCCAAGGACAAACTAACAGCACAAGGCTTTAGACCACTATAGTGCTTAAAATTCTCAAAGTGTAATGTTTGAAGAAAGGAAAAAATCAATATTCAATATTCTGGACCATAAAATAAGCTCACATAGAAGCTGCTTAGCTAAACTCTAAATAATAGCAGAGTAATTTTATTTAGTTACTCATTACTTCCTTACTCCTATTGAAGCTTCAATAAAAGGAATTTTAACACCCAGAATCATTACCAGAACTTAGATGCTCACAGCCATAGAGGCATCCTGAGTAAGGCATTATATTCCAGTGGTTTCACGCTTGGTTTGTATAAAACTCATTTGAGCTCAGACTTCTTTGAGGCCAAAGTCCCAGGGTCTGAATGAAGCCTGAACGCAAAGTGAATTTCACAGGAGACAGCTCTGTTAAATCCCACTTTGCCCAGGAATGGAAATCTGATATTGAACTACTCTGCATCATTAAATTAATGCATCACAGGACATTCCAGCTAGGAGGTCCTCCATTTAAGGATTTTCTAGATGAAAGTTTAAAGCTGTCCTAATCACCTCTTGATATGCAAATATCAGGTGAACATTATGGAGACAGTCTGCTAACTTATTGGAATTGAAACCAAACCAACAAAGCACAAGCACACACATTTAAAGTAATAATCAGTAATTCCACTGCAGTAAGTTCTCAGAAACTGCAGATTCTCCTTTGAGACAGAAATGAATGTTTCTCTTCTCTCTCATTAAAAAAAATTGCACATCTTGTGTCCCCAAGAATCTTAGGCATTCACCAAAGGCACACATGACACTGGAAATAGTATTCTCAGCTTCCTTGACAAACCTTTCACTTCCAACAGGCCCTGCACCACGGCTGCCTTACACTATCATAACAGGTTTCTCACTGAAAGCTTGTTTGCAAAGTTGTTTTTAGAAGAAAATAAATCTTTAAGCTGCCCAAATGACCAAGGCACTCAGAATAACCTTAGGACTGTCCTTTGGGGAAGACACAAGGTCTCACTTTCAGCAGACGCCTGACGTCAGACTAGAGAGGGAACACAAGACAGGCAAAGGTTACGGGCAAGCTGTCCCCTGTGGCTTATGCAAGAGCCAAATGATCACTGCTCAGGACAGATGCACATAAAAAGAACTCACTGGAAATTATTTTTAATATAAGTAAACCAAACCTGCTCATGAGTTGTAGGGTATGGTGGTGCCACAGGCTAATTTGAACAGCTGCCATTTCAGGTCTCTAAAACAAGCATCAGTAAGTAATTCACATTACATCAGTCATCTTTGGTAATACTGTACATTTGTGTCAATCACCTGGTAAACACAAGTTTGGGATATTTGGAGTGTAATTCATCATAACTACAGACTAACTGGAAAGTTGATAGAGTGTCCTCCAACTGTACATGAGCTTGCTAAGGGAATAGTTCAGACTAGCAACACTGAAATTACTTCACAGTTATGTAGAAAAAAGTTACAATTCTTTATCATAGAACATTACACTAGTTTGTTATTTTGTCTACAGTTAAAGTGGGCTTATAGTTAGAATTATAAAATTAACAGCAGAACAGCTGCCAAAACAATTTAAGGGAATGTGATTGAAAGCTAAGAACTTTGATTAAAGCATAACTTTAAACTTTGTTTTCTAATCCTAAATTATTAAAATACAGAAAAATGTCATCATTATTTCAAAAAGATGTATCATTAAAAAAGAAGTTCCATTCCTTACAATACAGTTTAAAACTAATATAGAAGAAAACAGTGCTACATTAAATACAGTCAAGAGCATTTGGATGGCATTCTTTAAGTATAATCTTATGTTCTCTGTTATATGGTCCAGCCATGGACTTTTCCTTGCTTTAATGTATATTTGATGATCACTGAACTTTTCCCACTCATCCTGATGAGGGCTGTCCACATACACTGTGTCAACACTTAGGAGTCAGCATTTATGTACAATTCAAAAACAGCACAGCTATCCTACATCCCGGAGCTGTGCTCACTCCACTGCAGTACTGGAGCGAGCACAACAGCTTGGATATCTCAGGGAATGCATCATTGATCTGAAAGGCCTTTTTTTCCCAGCTTTTCCAGGGGGTGGCTCCTCATTACTTTTCTCAGCTGCCTCAGCAGGCTCTGTCTGGAACTGTTCTATTTGAAACTCAAGATGTTTTTGGATGGCTACCCCGAGGACTTCTGGATCCACAGATGCCCCATACACTTCCCATGTCATTCCTTCATCATCCCATCTCACTTCACGAACTGGAGATTTGGGGGCCTCCAAGTCTTGCTCCAGGTTCACTTCTGGGAACACATGTGAGTGACCTTCTGCTGCCACTGCAGGGCTTGTTGCCACCGATTTGCATTCCATGGTTGGAAGAGTTTGGACCTCAGCATCTCTACGCTCCAGAGCTGGTTTCAGGCCTTTGGTTATGTCATTCATAGAGGTCATAGTCCACATATCCTTAGTTGTTACTAGTATGTCTGAACCTTGCTGGCTGCTCAGGGCAACATGAGCAGCCTTGGCTTCTGGAGGAGCTCTCTCCTGCTGAGCAGATTGCAGTTGTTCTCCAGGAACATTACAGCACTTCAGGATTTTCTTGGCATCCAGGCCTGATTCACTAACTGAAGACACCAGCTTAGGATATGTCAGAATGTCTGAAGCAGAGAGGGAGTGGAAGTAGCCAGGTGCTGCCCGCTCCTTTTCTGTCTCACTGACGGAGCACGCCAACCGCGGGACCAGCTGGATGGACGGGATGGGCAGGGAGTGGCAATAGGCCGGGATGGTGGCATCTGCCTTCAAGGCATCCTGCCTGAGACTGCAGGGCCCTGCAGAGTTGTTGTGAACCGTCATCACCACGGGGGAGTAGGCAGAGTTGGGAATATTGCTGTAAGTTAGACCACCATGAATAATCCCAGGGGCTTGACTGAACACTGTCCTGGTTGAGAAACCATTTCCAGGCACGTGGGGTCCTAGAACAGCAGCGTGAAATGTGCCAGGGTCTGTGTAAACAGTAGTGTTACGTGGAATACTGCCACTGTCAAAGGTATTTGTGGGTACTTGTTGGTCTCTAGGAAGATGAGTCACTAGGTTTTGATAGTGAGATGTATTTTCATTTGTTTCTGATCCATATCTCTGTGTTTGGAAAGGCATCCTAGCGACTGGAGCATGCCTGCAATCAGAAGAGCTTAGGCTGCAGTGAGTAGCACTGGTTTCTACATGAGGGACATAAGTCTGCTGTTTGCAGCTGCAGGTTAGGTCTGAGTGGCTTCTCTGAAGGGCAGCTCCTGATTCTTCCATTTCATACACACCTTGCTGGTGAAGAAAGCAGGCTGAAGAAACATTCTCAACAGTGCAGCTCTTTACACACATCTTGGTGTCCCCCACTCCCCAGGATGCTGAGGACTGTTCAGTGACAAGAACGTGGTTTGTATTCTTAGTTCTGCCCTTTGAATGGTCATTGGCTGACTGGTCATTTATGGTTTGGACCTCTGATCCCAGTCCCATCATCCCAGGCTGTGAGGAGGACCATCCAGGGCTCTGCACACTCCTTGCATCACTCCTGTTTTCCAGGATATGGCAGATGGTGCTACTGTGGCTTTTCTTCAGCTCCTGTTTGTTTTGCCTTTCCTCTAAACTCCTCGAGTGCCCAATACAGGCCAGGTTTGAGGAGCTCTTGGACAGGGGGTGACAGTTGACATTCAAGAGACTGTGACAAGAGTCCTGGTAGGAATGGGTATGGAGCTTGTGGCTGTCAGATGACATGGCAAAAAAGAGATCTGCAAGAAATGGCAGAAAAGAAAAAGAAGCAATTTAAGTAGGAAATAAATGTACTGGAACTGTAATCACTACTGACCTGCTTGGCCTTCTTGCCTTTCACAGTTCACAAGTACTTTTCAAAAAGCACAGTACTCTGGTCTATGTGTACTTGGACCAGTCAGTTTCTATTTTCACTTTCCCCGAAGAGTTTTTCCCTAAATTAGATCCAGGATTTCTTAAAATTCTGGTGTTCTTTTTTAAATTCATAAAACACATAAATAAAAATCCTCCTTGGTTTTATGTTTTAACAATACATTTTAACAATACTTTTATGTTGTAACAATAACTATCCCAGCATTATAATGTATAATGTCCCCAAATTCACTGGAGTCATTTTTGGGCTATCCACAGATGTCATGTAACTTAAGCAAAGACAGAAGTATTCTCAAACTAGATAGCTTTTCACCACAGTGGTCATTACGCCAATGATATTATTTGCAGTACAATTATGTATTGTCAAAACAAAAAAATACATTTCATTTTAAGTCTCTTGACATTGTAATTTCAGAAGTTATCCACTCTCTGACGGAGCTTTAAACTTTAAAGCCACAACAACTGAACATGTTCTCCCTTTTCTCCATACCTTTCCTACCAAGCTTCTTGATATTTCATGTCACAGCAAGATCACTGTTTTAGTCCACTGTTTTCCCTGAGTGTACACAAGTGTACAGTGGGTATGGACAAAGCTGTTTTGACCCCCTGTGACAGAGATGACACAAAACCCAAGGAAGTGACCTCTGCCAGGCCAGTGCAGGGTCACTGCCAGTGTTCCCACAACAAATAACGCTGGGCAGCGCTCCAGCTTCTGCTCACCTCTGACATTACAGGAGGTGGCTGCAAAAACAGATCCAGCGAAAGGCTGGAGGTGAAATTCCCCTCTCTCTGTAAGGAGAACCTGCACCTCAGCACTACCTCTGTTAAGGGTGGTCCTCGGGGCTCTTGGGCCGCTCGCCTTTGCAAATCCACAAGTTCATGCTGGAACCAGAGGCCAGGTGAAAATGAAACAAGAAAATCTTTAGCCAAAGTCTTGCAGTTCTTCTGGCCTTTTCTATATTGCGCTCAGTCATTTTTATTTTTAGAAATCCCTTGTTTCTACCAGTTGGTGCAGTACCCTATACATTATTAACATTTCTGTTAGCAGGTTCACATCTAAAGGAAGTTGTGATTGAAGATTTTGAATCTCACCAGATTTAGCGATCCATTTTTGCTGATTGAATCAGATATTCCACTGACTGGTGATACATTGCCTTGGTGTCACAGAGGTGTTGCAATATTTGTACAACTAAAGTTATTTTAACACACTCATTTATCTATATCTACCCACACAAATACATATGTGTCTTGTCTACAAGAACTCACTGTGTTCAACAGAAAGATCCAGACTATTTGTGCATTGCTTCCTGACCAAGTACTACTGGATATTTTGTTGTGCAGATGTAGAGGGTGAAAGCCAGAATTTCTCATTTTGGACAACATTCTCTGAGATACACTCTATGCACTCTGCCTCCTTAGCAGGTCTCTGACAGAAACCTGCACAATTTATTGCACACTGTATCACTAAAATAAAAATGAATGTGTGGAACAGGAAAGGTACATACACACTGTGAACAAAAGCACTCTGCAAATGGAACAGGGAAGTTCACTCTTACCATCTAGGACACAGTGGCTGCAAGGGCTCACATTCAACCCTCTCAGTGAGAAGCTTCTCATGTGTGATCCTTTTAATGTGATATTTACAGGCTTCAAGAGTCATGCACCAACGTAACTGATAAGAACATGCCTTTTGCTCCCTCTGCCAACCAAGAGCTCTGCAGCTGATCCAGGCAGCTATCAGTGCTTGTAATTCCATTTCCATTGTTAACTTCAGCAGGCTAACAGGTTGCAATTTTCCCATCACCTGAACTCCACTTGTGTTGGCTGTCTTCCACAGTGAAACTGAATCGAGCATGACAACATTAAAAAAATAATAATATCTGCAATCACATTCTTACAAAAATTCTCATTGTGGGTTGTGTAGCAGGGACTTGTGACTGGCAGCAACATCCTCTAGCACAGGGTTTGCTCCAGTTGGGACTGTATGCAGAAAAAAGGTGATTTCCCAGCCTCTATAAATGTTACCTCTCCTGCAGCCACTTCCACAGAGGAGTATAGTCTGCCACACAGGGTTCAAAGGAGTCAAGAGGATTAAACACCAGAGCAATTGCTGCCCACAAGGTGCAAATCTTACACTTAATCTCTTTAAAACATAACACCTGCAAAGGCTCTCACACACACCTGGACAAAACAACACTTACTAATGGAAATCCTCAAACACAAATACTGAGACTCAGATGAAAGGAAGCTTCAATCGTATCCTGTTACAAATGATATAAGGCTGTGGGATGTCTGAAGGACTCTCTTGCAAAGTTTACACATTCAGATGGATGACCAAGACCAAATACAGTTGCATCACTGAAAGCAGCATCCAGGGTGATGCTGGCAAGAAAACCTCCAAAGAAAACGCTGAAGAAATTAATTTTTGCCCCACTGCAGGTGAAATCATGACCAAACACGGGCCGGTGTGACACACATTACACATGAACATGTAGAATGTTCTAACCAGCTACTCCCAACAGCAGCTGAACATTGTTGCTCAGACAGACCAGTGTTCCACACCAGCGTAACTGTAACAATTCTCCTATGACCTTGAGCCTCCCCAAACTCTGCATTTCACATGTGCACTGCTGGCACTGATGGCTCAGAGTGCACAAAAATCCCCTGAGAAGAGGCCCAGGTGCCAAAGGAGCCAGAGGTGCAGCTGAGCCCGGTGTGCAGCCCACGGCTCCTGGGCAAGGCTGGGGAGCAGGAGGGTCTGGATGGTCCTTCTGACACCCCTGCAGCGAGGGGCTGGGTCACCTACGGACAGTGAGGTGCCAAACTGGAAAAAATCCAGCCCCAAACCATGGAACCTCTTCAGTGTCACAGCCATGCAACACCTTTGTACTCTGTGAATCAGCTAATCAGGAACTGATTACCCACATGAAACAGGATAAAAACACACTGGTTTTGTGCGTACACAGGCATCCAACTTTCTTTGTGCATGCTGTGCATGGCTTTACTTCCATTTTTAAAATGTAAAAATATGGTTTATAGGAAAGGAATTTTACTTGAAAATATCTACTTTAAGTTCTGAGTCTGTCTGAAAGATTTTGATTTGAAATTTCAAAGGAAATTCACACCTGAATACACAAATAAGAAAGTATGAATTTTTGATGCACATACTCTGCTACGAATATATAGAAAATTGTTAGACAAGCAGAGAAAGGATTAGGATAGAAATGGAATTAACATCCACTATTTTTGGCTTAGCTTCAGATAGCTTATGAGGGGATCTAGGCTGCTTTCACTAATTCCACTGAACTACTTTAAAGCAACAAATGTGTATTTTGCTATGACTTATGATTAAAGTTTTGACCTATTTAATGCACCAGTAAATTTACTCTCAAAATATTAAATACAATGTATGTTACCAATTGAAAGGCATTCATTGTAAACGAACTATGATTCTAAAATCCTTCGGTATTTTTTTATTCCACACATGTACTTTAATTGAAATTTTGACAACACTCTCATCTTTGAGTTTGAAACTGTTCCCCCGTGTCCTATCTACCCACATAAAAAGTCCTCTTCCCTCTCTTTTCAGAACCCCCATTTAGTACTTTGTTACTATAGTAAGTTAAGAGACAGTGAGAATCACCTGACACATTGAAGAATACAAGTTAGTTGCAGAATTTGGGAAGAGTCCAAGAAATGTATTACTATTTACTAGAAACATGCATGCAATGCCAGAGACTTCTCTAAATCTCCCACAGTTATTTTTTCTTGGATGATCAACCCACAAGTCAACAAGATTTATAATAATGACTGCAGCTGTTTCATCCATCTTCACTTGGCTGATCATACAATAATTTTTTTTCTTAATTTTATGCTTTCAAAACCAGCATCTGACTGCAAAATAATTTACAAAATCAAAGCCAGTTTCAGAGGTGAGAGCACTAATAGGCATACGTGGAATTCAGAAAAGCTGAGCAATCTGATCCAGACCAACATTTTCGGATGCTGACTGTTATTTTTGGATGCTGACCAGGACCCTCCATGGCAGCACTAGCCCTTTCAGAGAAGACACTTTCTGAGAAATGTTAGGGGATTGCAAGGTCTTTGTCCTGAATTTGCTCCTCCATTTGCATCATTCTGGCCCTGCTGTGCACTAATCAGCTCCACAAGGCAAACACAGAATTTCTGCAACAACACCAAACTCCAAGACATACACAATTATATTTTATACAAGAATAGTGTCATTTAAATTAACTTAAGAAATTTACTTGAAGAGAAGGCTGCTAGATAGAGATTCTTCACTTTATTTAATCTTATTAAAAACCCCATGGTTATAAATTTGAAAGTTAAGAGCAGTTTATGGCTAAAATTATGGGAGTTTAGTTATCCTCGGGAGCAGCAGTCACTTAGCCATAAACACTGCTGACACCAGCCTGGGGCACAAGACAGCACTCAGAGGAAAACCTGCATTTCTGCCCAAACAGCCAAGCTCCCTCAGGTACCAGGAGAAATTCGGTGTATTCACACTGGGTTCTCTTCAGGCCTGGTATTTAATATGCAATGGGGCTTCCTTACTGCACTCCATCACTAAACTTCTAAGATACATGTTTAATGTGGTAAAATGATATAAAAAGAACATTGTCTAATATGACGTTAATTTCTTTTAGAGCTGTACTAATTTTAAAGTATCTTATACCATCAAAATAATAATAAAAAAGAGTGTGCTTATGTCTAAAAGCTGTCCTTGCTTGCCCAGATGGAGAACTACTTGCACAAGTTAAGAAAGATCTGTTTTGCTTTAGACAAAGATTGGCATGATAGCATTATGAGATCTGATGGCCTCTCCCTAACCACTACTACTGCTGAAGGAAACAGTTCATTAACAGTAATCACTAACATTTAAATTGTGTGGGGTCAGGGGCAGAGGGGGAGTCAAACCACTTGAAAGGCATTGGCAAAACAGGATTAGCCATGGTAAAAAGCTTAGAGATTCAAGTGTCTAGGATTAGTTTTGTTGTTGCTGTTTTTAATTGTTATTTTATTTTGGGGAGCTGTAAGTGAAAGGAAGAAACAGAGGAGTTACAGTAGGGAAAAAGGTATCACTTGTCAGGGAACATAAAAAAATCTCTAAATTATGTCAATTAAAAAAAATTTCTCTAAATTCTGTCAACTAGATTAATAAAGACTCAGGTTGAGACCCCAATCACTTAACCTTTAATCCATCATCTTTCTGTAGGCTTTCCATTTTGGAATAGCATTATAAACAAACTATGCCTTGTTCCATTTAAGCTGCTAATGCCCTTTTGTAAATATTTTCTATCATCCTAAATATTTCCAAGTATCAGCCAGATCTACAGGACAGACTTGTTTGGGCATCTGGAGACACCAACAGACAGACACAACAGACAAGTGCACACTCTGTATGCAAAGGACTGGGGTTGTTTTCCATCTCTGCACTGCAAGAAGCACTGGGGACAGTGGGGCTGTGTCACTGGCACCATCATTCATGGGAGGAAGGGGGAGTGACAGGCAGGAAAGCATGACAGCTGTGGCCCTCAGTGCTCAGCACTGCCACAGCAGAGGCCTTGTGTCTGATGCCCTTACAGGTCACAGCCTCGTTAGTTTCTGCTAATGACCGCTTTGGCTGCCAGGCTTTCCCAAAAGACTTCTGTCTTTCCCCATCCTGTGCTGAGCACAGGGCAGGTCTCTGCAGTGACTGGTGACAGTCTGAGAGTGAGGAGTCCCCTTTACCCTGAGTGTTCATGAACCTCAGCCCTTTCCTTCCTGAGGGCCACAGCAGAGACCTCTTCCCCAAACACTGAGGGTGCCACAGTCCCTGGTTACCCGTGGCCTCAGCAGGAGACAACAAATGAGTTGCCACATCAGAAAATGAACAGATTCCAACATTGGCCAATGCATTCACCTCAGTGTGGAACGACAAGGCCACTGGCCACAGTGGCCACAGTGGCCACAGTTATCCCCGCAGCTCAGAAGAGCCATGCAGGAAGGTCAGCATTCTCTTGTAAGGATCAGGGACAGCCCACAGCCCTGGCACAGTCCGAGCCAGCAAAGCAGAGCTGACAACTCTGAATTCTAAAAATGAAAAAGGCTAAAATGAAAGTGCCATGAGAGAGGAGCCTGATAGGGATGCAGCAAAGGAGACCACTTCAGTGGCACCTTCAGCTGAATTCCCAGGAAGTACAATTCACATTGCTGTAAATATATTATTGGGAAACCACAGAGAGGTGCACTCTGTCACAAGGGAGGCATGTGTTGGGACATTGTCCTGACCACCGCATGATTTACTACTGCAACATGTAGGGTCTTCTTTGCCACCTTTTTAATTTAATCATTTCTCCCAGAAAAAACTTCAAAAATCTCTTGGACTTCATCTTTCTTTAGAAGAATTTTATGAGCAAAACATTACCCCCACTATATTTCCACGTGGAGCTCTCCTGCAGCATACAAACTGCTCTACAATATACCCGACATAAAATACGAGATATTGTGTAGTCACATTTGATGCTCACTGTTACTGTTTGACAGCTCATTTTTTCAAAGCTCATCTCTTCAGTCAGAAGACTTAAAACTTTAATTACAAATTAAATACGATGACATGGCCATGTAATCAGCTGTTTTCACCAGCTGGGGATTAAAAAAAAAACCAAATATAATGGCAGCAGGCGACATTGACCTAGAATCATGCTTACACTGAATAGTGCGTGACTAAAGAAGTGATATATTAATATAATTGTATTTCTGGCTTAAGTAGAACAGAATTAAACAAAATGAAACTGTTAATTCAGATGCCAGGATTATGCTGCTAAGAAC
Source organism: Cisticola juncidis (assembly GCA_013400215.1). Taxonomy (NCBI): domain Eukaryota; kingdom Metazoa; phylum Chordata; class Aves; order Passeriformes; family Cisticolidae; genus Cisticola; species Cisticola juncidis. The sequence continues at coordinate 1,138,876 of VXBR01012239.1, read as the reverse complement.
TGATGGCTACTGATATCCACTGGTATATTGCAGAAGTCCTGGGACAAAAATATTTGATAGTTTCTTTAGGAATTCATCTTTAATGCAGAAAATATGCAGTGGCCGCTCCACATTTGAATTTATTTCAGAGAGACAGACATTAGTCTGCCTGTTCCTCTTCACAGCAGGGGATCAAATCCTATTCCTTCACATGTTCCAACTTGGAAGAGACAGAATTGGTCTGGTATTGAACAACTCATGTTCCTCAGAGCTCCACTTTTGTACCCACTCTTCAGTCCTGAGCAGACCAGTTCCAAAGCAACCCCACTGATCTGGAACTCTGGAAAAACACGTGGCCATAGCTTTGCTGTGTAAGCCTCTGCCTGTCAGAGGCTGTGTGAATCACAGCTGCCTGGGCAGCAGCATGAACTTAAAAATCATATAGAAAACCAGAAGCTCTCTTACAGCCTCCTTCCAGTCTCAAGGTACAGCTGGATATCAGTGCAACCTGCACAAGAGGCCAGCAGTTTGCACATCCAACAAACTCCACCCAAACTGGCTAACTGATTAGAATATCTACTTGCAAATTCACGTGTTTTAGTAGAAAATATTCAAATAATAATTTTTGCTGTTTGCTTGAAAGCTTAACAACAACAGTTAGAGGGAAGGTACGAACTCGGCTTATCCTCCCTGCCCTATGGACATCCCAGCTTTAATGGCCCTGCACCTCTGAGTGAGAGGGCAGTGGGATGCCCCTCCCTGCCTGGTGAAGGCTCCTGTGACAGCCAGAGCTGTGTCACAGCCTCTGCGAGTGGATGCACAGCCCGTGTGTGTGCTCTGTGCTGGCTGCAAGGAGACAGAAAAGCACAGAGCTGAGCCTGTCTAACATGGCCAGCCTCCCGTAAAACTTACTCCCTTGCTTCAGTGTTGTGCCAACAGAGATAGAAGCTTTACAAGCAGCTGCAGTGGCAGACAAAGGAAACTCAAATCTGCCTTAAAAACACTGAATAGATACAGCCACAAGTACAGCAGCTTTTCATGCTCACATATTATCCTTAATTGAAGGATGGCAATTCCTACAGCAGCATCAAACAGCAATAATGGTGATATAAACAACAGTAATAGCAATCTGAAGTCTCCAAACATCTCCATTAGGATAAAGACAATATTTTGTATTGAAGGATGCATCACCAAAACAATTAAAGATGGCTCATTATTCTTCAACATGTAATAGTTGAATCTCTTTCCTACCTAGAAAAACCTGGCAACTTATCTAGCAAAACCTAGAAATTTACCTTCACTGATTGTTCCCTTGTTTTCCCCTGTGATTGAACACTATACAAGGGCCACAAAATCTCCTTCAATTCTTTATTTAATTAAGAGCATTTTTGAGCTGTATGCAAAACCTTGGAGAAAAGAAGAATTCAAAATCACAATCCGTCTACCTCTAGAAGCTGCTTTCAGTGGTGGCAGAGAAAAGACTGAATTCAACATTGTGGACTGACAGAAAACTGAGTCCCAGAACTTAAAAAACAATTGCTCAGTAATTAGAAAGAGAAAACAATTGCTTTCTAATTCTGTCTGTGCTCACTGACATAGTGTATGACCTTGAGCAAGTCATTCCCTTTGTGACTCAGTTTACACATCTGTGACTCACAGATTAGATGCAGAAGTCCCTGATGTAGATATTTAAAGGCTTAACTCATGATTGCAGAGCACTCTCAAATCCTAGAATAAAAGATATTAAATATAAGATGCTGAAGATAATGTATTCTGGCCATTCTTTTCTAATATTTGGACTAGAAAAAATAAATAGAGCATCTGCACAGGAAGATCTCATTGCACTTGCAGAAAACTCACCTTACCAGTAAAGTTCAGACACTATCTGTGCTTCACAGGCAAATGTTTAAAGCACCCCCTGCAACTTTCCAGAGTTATGAGCATAAATAATCTCAAGATTTCAAATCCTCAAAGTCAGCAGAGTTTCTCACAATTAGGTGTTGTATGTATACACTCTCTGTACAATATGCATGCTGACATGTATATTGTATATGCATGGTAAATTAGATAGCAATGATTCATTATTATAAGCAGCTTCATTAAAGTTTCTAAACAGAGTTGTCACAACTGCAGACCACTCTGTCCTGCAGTGCTGCATGTACTTGTAGGGTTTCATTTACTATGGTTTTACTCATAAAAATAGAGATTCTGTGAGTGATTTAAGCCTTCAGTTCACACTGCAAGCTGTCTTCTATATATTCTCAAGCTGGAAAAGAGCTGGCAACCTCTACCCAAGGGGCTAAGTGAATATTGGAAAGAACTAGAACGGGGACCAGCTAATGGTGTTTCATCACATTAAAAGTTGCCATTGTAGTATGAGGTAGATTTGAACCTATTTAAATAAGGAATATGGGAAGAGGAAGTTTTCATTTCAAACTTGGTATTTTGTCATTTTTTAATGGCATTATGTCAAAGTGCAGGGTCTGTCTCTCAGGAAGGCAACTGTCCCAGTCCATCTGTAGTCGAATCAGACCTGTGTGGAGAACTATTATCTATAGTTTTCAGAGAACATCTGAAAGGAATGAAAGGGAGCATTTCCCTACTCTCTGGACTGAGAGAAGAAAAACAATTGAGCTTGGCTAGAGGAGAGCCCCTGCCTCCCAAGGCTTGACACCAGAGACCATGGGGAGAAAAAACACAAGACAGAGTAAAGTAACAGTCCAAAGCAGCAGACTAAGGTTTGCAAATACTTTATCAAATCCAAGCATGTGAAGGACTTCCTCTAGAACTAATGTTTACACCCTACTCTATGTACAGAAACAAATTTCCTCTCCTCTTGGTTAATCTCAATCATAAACCAAGCTGCAGAAGTCTCCACTTTGTTATCAACATTTAATAATGTCAGAATCACAGAGTTTTGAGATATAAATTTGGAACAACTCAAGAGCTGTAAGACAATCCAGCTCCTGCCATCATTCAGATAGAGAAAGAGCCCACCTGTATGACATGGACAACTAGAGAATAACTCTTCAGGCATTTGCTGTTAACTGTTAGCAACAAGATAGTGATTATAAGGAATAAAGGCTCTGCTACAGGAATTCTTTATTTTTCAAACATTGGTTTGACCATATTCAAGACACATGCAGACAGAACCCTACAAAACCTGATCTGACCTCACCGCTGTCTCTGCTTTGAGCAGGAGATTGGAATAGATGAATTCGCAAGGTCCCTTCAAAAATGACTTTTAAAAAATTCTTTTCATAAATATGTGCATTTATCTGTCAGTGCCAATGAATGTCATGTACCTTCTCAACCTGAGAAGCTGAAATGTGCAGCCATTTTGCAATACTGAACCACTTTTAATTGATTAGTGGAACCTGTATATTTTACTGAAACCTCACTATCTTTTACTAAGACAGGAATGACTTTGGGAAGGAAACAAAGGTGATCCCCATATTCTACATGAAAGATGATCTACAGGAAGGAGGCAGTGACTCCAAAAGCTTCTTTCCAATCCATTAACATCTCTCTTGTTACTAAACAGAATCACCCCACCCCCTTCACAGTTTAGAGGCTATTAAGAACCAAATAAAACTGCTATAACAAGATGTATGTTTTTCCTTCATGTTTCAAAAAGTATTGATCTACCCCCTGCTTAGTCATAAACACTGAACTTTCCAAGCAGATTCTCTGCAGAAAGCAATAATTTTAAAAGTCTTTAAAAAAAACCAAAACCAAAATTCCACAAAAAACCCCAGCCCAGTTTACGAGAGCTAGGGTGGCTTTGTACATTCATCATCTCTCCAATTTCCACATCAGGTTTGCTTAGCTGAAAAGGAGTTGGATCTTTTACTCCAGCTCAGATGACCTGGGCTCTGTCAGCCTTCTGTGCTGTTGACCGGAGTAAAGCTCTGCAAGTCAAATGAAGGTCTTACAACTGCTCAATCCCATTAACCTTCATTTGCACGCTGAAGTGTGCCCTGGCTAAAGCTTAATTAGCAAATATTCTGCAGATGGAGAAAGACTCCTGTTCCTTTCTCTGCTTTGTATTAAATCCACACTGTGCACAAGTCAAGCTATCATTTTGCAACAACTTTCCCACACAGGGACAGGCCACTTTAAAGGTGATTTTTCTTACAAAGTTTTTTTGGTGCAGAATGATGTTTGGCTATAACTCACATGCTTAATGCTCACACACCAAACTAGGAAAGACCTGGCTGATGTCAACTTCATTTAGTTGGCCTGACCCAATTGCCATGCTCTGAGTGCATCTACCTACGCAGCCCCAAAATGAATTTTTTTGTGGTTCCTGTTGCTAAAGATAATTTGTCAGAGTGGAACTTTATTCTGAAGAACTTTAACAGCTTTTCTAAATGGAAGAGGCCATCTTCTTCCCAACAATCCCCTAAGCAATCACAGAATACTCCTAAAGCAGAGTTCTTAACATACAGATGAACTACCACCTGCACAGCTATAGATTAATTCAATTATACAATAATATGCATAGGAAACATCGCATCAAATCATCTTAACCAGAGAAAAGCTCAGCAGTATCTTTCAGTTCACTGCCTTCTCATTGTATCCCTTGTGCAGATATTCCTGACCACTGTACTCCAATATTTATTTTCATTCTCCCCCTCATTTTGCTTTTACAAAAAAAAAAATCTCTCACCACTGAAATGCTGCCCCCAGAAACAACAAAAAAAGGGCTACTCAAAGTTTGGATAATTCACATCTTCCAGGATCTTAATATCCCAGAGAGATTTTGTATGCACACAGCTTTACTGTCTACACCACTTAAAAACCACCTCTTATTTTTGTACAATGAAGCTGCAAGAATAAACTAAAAGGCCAGTGCCTGCAGTCGCTATGGTGTGGCTCATGGCCATGGGAAATTATTAAAAAAATAAAAATAGAGTTCAAGACTGACAAGGAAAGAAAAGTGCAACATCATTTGCAGCCTGTGATTCCTGGGGTACTGTTGTTCTTGGGCAAAAAATGGTTTGAGACTAGAAGGAATGAAATATCACACACATCTGCCAAAGATACTTGCTGCAAGAAACATATTGGTATGATAACAAAAATAAGATTTTTTTTCCGATTAATTGGAAATAGCACTTGCAGAGCAAATACCATTAATAGGTCTCTTTCAAGTCTCTAGCCCTGGAAAGCATCATTCCTAGGCTGCATTCTCCTGCGAACTGTGTAACAGCTTGTAATATCCAAATAAAGGGACCAGTGAAGTACATTCCATCCTCATTTAAAAGCATTAACTCTGGGGCAAAGGAATGAACAATTCAGACTGGAGAAGAAACAGGATTTTGTTGCGGCTCTGCTCAGAAATAACCTGCCTGCAGTCAGGTGTAACAGTATCTCTGGTACAAGCAAATAGCTCTGCCCATCTGCAGTGGTTAAAAGCTACCTCCAATTTACCCTTTGGCATTGCCCTAACAGGCAAGAAAGAAAATCAAAATTCAGAAATCTAAGAATATGAATAATAGCTTTCCTCTGTTTTACCCTCCTTCATACATTCTTATTTTTCAAGTGCTGTTTCAATATGCATAGTTTACTGTGGAAGGAAAAATGTGGATTTGGCACGGCTATCTGATAGAAATTTATCACATTTCGTATTATAAACCAACTCTGACACCACAAGGCCATACACAGTTTACTGTCTTGTTTATGCAGCCCTAAATAACTGTCAGCTAAACTACATTGCAATTCCAGCTTTCCCTGGAATACAGGTAAGATAAAATGTCTGGGCAATAAAAATCAACAAAACACGGTAAGTGGAGAAGTGTTTATGGAGTAAACAAAACACAGCATGAAAACATTAAACCCTCATCTAATCCACCCTCCTCAATGAAAACTTCTCAAAACCTAATTGTTTTGCACAAAGACTCCATGCAGAGGTCTCCAAACTCAGGTCTTACTACAATCCTGCAAACATTCAGACTTACACTAAAACATGCAAACAACCATCTGCAAGCTTTCATCAACATCTTGGTGCAAGAAAACCACTGATGTTTTTATATTTTTGTATGAGATTGTTACTTTGAAACATGAGTCAATGAAAGAGAGGTAGATTTTGATCTATATAAGGGCCATCTCATTTATGTATGAGAACAACATCTTGCTAAATATATTTTTCCACCTTTCCCATCACCTTTCACGCTTAGAGTTCTTTAAATGGAAATAATTGCCTGCTCACGCTCCTTTTTCCCTCTTCCCCTAAAATCCAGGAGTGCATCAGCACAGAATTGTGCTTTTTAATCATACCATCTACACAAAATAGTCTTCTGCTAAGGATTCTGATATAAAATATTTAATCTAGTGACAAGAGAAAGCCAAACCAAATCAAATTTGTCAGTTTGGAAAAAACATGTTTTGGTTTAAGAGAAAAATTTTATTTGCCATTTTAAATAGCAATTGACTATTTATCTAGAAAGAAAGGGTGTAAAACAAAGCTGATATGCAGAAAGCACTGTGATATTCCTCAGATTTTTCTAGTGTTGGATATTCCTAGGAATTTAAAAAACACGTGGTACCCATGGTGGAAAACAGTAAGGTAAACAATTCTCTGGCACATTACTACTAAAAGGTAGAAATTTACAGCAACAAAATTTACTCTTTTCTCTTATTTTTACTATCCAAACTGTAACATACACACAAGAGATAATCAAAAAGCATCTTCATAAACTCAAAGATGTGCAGAAGAATAAGATAAACAAGCTTACGGGTCTTTTTCTCCCCCAAAGAAACAGTGACATGTATATTCTGGAAATAGTTACTAAAAGACAAACACATACACACGTAAGTGAAACACAACACCACAAAATACCATCTTCTACAGAACTACATCAAATTCAATTAAAGCTCAGAGTCCTATCATTTCAGAAAAAGAGAATGCTACCATTTCCTGGGATTTTCAGTCCAGTTATCCAGCCCCTGCTGCCAACACAGCACTTACGGAAGCCTGGCTCTGTCTCTGTCTCTGTGCAGCTCCTCTCCCTTCCCTTCCCCTCATCTGCTTTGTTACTCTCCTGGCAGAACGGAGAGGGCTCGCTGTCCTTACAGGAGAGAACGGGCAATCCATGCCTTCCGTGCTCCTTACCTTCCCCCCCTCAGAGATTGCACATCCAGCTTCCCTGCACAAGTTACTTGGAGGGTATTTAAATGATGCTCAGAAATCTGAGGAGAACAAAAGCCCAGAGAGTTCAGATTTCCTCTCCTTGATCCGCCTGATGCTGTTGACACTAAGGTGAGCGTATGATAAGGGGAAGGAGGTGGGATTGTTAGAGAGCATCAAAGGCAGGAGATTGGGAGATGGAGTTCCCTCTGCCTCAACGTGGCGCCCCTTCCTGGCTCCCCCCTTGGCTGGAGAGAAAATAAAATGGAGCCTAGGAGGGAGGGAGGGAGAGAGATAATCCTGCAGCTTCATCTGATTAGAGAAACTGGGCCTGTGCAGAGCTGGCAATGCCGCCAGGGAAGCACAGGGAGGGGAGGCAAACAGGGGCAGGAAGAGGAGGAGCAGAGGGGGAGGAATGAAATGCTAAGGGTTAAAGGAAAATTATAAAAGGTATACAAAGGAACTGGCTGCTGGGCAAAGGGATCCTGGTATGTGTTCAATATCCACCTTCATATAAAGGTAAGATCACCAGTAGGAAACACCCATTGCTTCTGGCAACGTGGAACAACCAGAAAGAAAACAAATCAAACCCCAAGGCCAGAATGCATCAGTCCTGTAGGCACGGACTGGGAACAAAGATGTATCCATGGACTGCAAAGAGTGGGATTGTCTATGCTGAGTAAGGAGAAATAGAAAAAGCAGTGTGCTACAGATAATTATCCAGTCTGTGCTAAACAGGACACCATTTAGAACACCTTTTCTATTGCAAGTCATTTTCCAGAACCTGTTTCCACTTACTTAAACACATCTTAGTTGAACAAAGTGATTTCCAAGGAGTTTGTGTCAGCACACACATCAGGGTGCTTGCAGCTGAGGCTGCCCTCCTGCAAGGCTCCCACTTGTGCCATCCCTCTCTCCCACACCTGGCTCAGGTATTCCTGGGCTCACAGTTGCCCACAGACTGTGGCCATCCCACCCCTGTGGTACTGCAGCCCTCAGGGGACCCCAGCCTGCCCTCCCTGCACTCAGTGGAGGCAGCACTGTGTCCTCACCCCCAGCCTGACACAGGGGCTCACACAGGCTCAGCAGGTGAGCTGCTGCTGGTGTTGAGTGCCCCCACCCCATCCCCACCCAACAGGAATATCCTGTTTTGAGGAGATGGACACACAAGTCCTCCAAGCTGCCAGGGGTGACCTGTGGTGAATCAGGGGACACCAAGGACAGATGTGACCAGAGGAGTCTTGTCCCCATCCTCAATGGCCCATTTTTGGACAGAATCTCCTCTTTCACTCACCTTATCAGTCCTTTCCCAAGGATCACTCCAAGATTCCACATTGTCAGCTGCTTTTATTCCTTTCTGGCCTATTCCTTCTGTTTAGAACTTCACACAAGGGAGGGTGGTTGGATCTCTAGTGGGGCAAGGATAAGGATGCCAAAACCTCAGAAAAGAACCCTTTCAAGTCCTCCTTTCTGTTCAGGAAGCAGTAAATAATTATTGTAATCCACTTACAGCAGTTCTCAGTTTGTTCCTAAGCCTTCACCAACACCCTCCCATCAGGCCTAGCCCAGCTGAGACAGGGGGATCAACACCCCTCCCAAATGCTTTTAGGAATGTACAATTGCTCCCTGAGTCTTCAGAATGGGCTGCAAAAACAGTAATTTCCTTTGTGCTTCCGGGCTTTGTTCCTAAGATGCACACCCCACAGACTGACTGAGCAATCACACCCTCGGGCTGCAGGTCAGGAAGCATTTCAGGGGCTAAGAGCCATACACGGGTCAGCAGCAGCTTTCTGGCTGCATTATTTTACCTGCCATGTACCACAGCAGTGAAGCAGAGTAGGCACTTGCACTCAGCTCTTTGTGCTGACCTTGACATCCTTCCTGGTAGGCTGGAAACAGAAGTTCCTTGAACCTGTCCCTTCCAGCACATGCTTATCAGCCTTCCTGCTGGCCCAGGGTCATGCCAGGGGGCTCTTCCCATCCCACGGTACAGGACTGCAGTGGTGCTGCAGGGAGAGGGCATCTCTCCATTTCCTTTCTTATTCCAGCAAAAGACTTTGGCTGACATGGTGGGACACACCCTGGCACCTGCAGCTGCTGCAACACTGCTGCAGTGTCAGTGGCCAGCCATGGCCACTCGGTACCACCCTCGCACTCCAATGCAGCTTCCAAATGAGTCCCAGCTGGCCCAAATTACATCCCAAGAACATGTAAAAGATAAAATGAGAGGACAATAAACCCTTTACAGAACCAAGTTGCAGGGCTTTCTTGTCCCAGGTTTTCTATGTCCAGCAAGGTTGAGTACTTTCATTGAAAGCAGCAAAATGTGCTTACTGGAAGATACTAGTGACCACTTTTACATCAGCTGGTCACAAATCTGGGCATCCATAATGATGCAATTGGCATACAACTTTCTCATTCTACATTTGATAAGAAAAGGTGTAAAACTGCCTCAAATTCACACTTGGGGAATTTATTCTTTTATCTTTCTTTAAGAAAGTTGATAGTTAAAAGAAGCTGAGAAATCAGTGACCTACAGATCCATTAGGCCAAATCCGGGCAATGCTGATGAATTTCTTTTGAGAAGAAGGACAGCATTATTTTTCAAGAGAATGATTTCAGAACAGTTCTACCACTGTGGCTCAGCCTGACCAGCATTCGTGTTTTCCACCCAGAACTCCAACCAGGCTTTAGACATGTGAGAATGCGTTTAATTTCATCAAATTAAACTCCTATGCCCAGCCATGGAAGAAAGCTTTCAAAATGACCGTTTACTGGTTTGGGTGCTTGAGGGTCATATGAAAGCAAGCCAGCAGCCCCCTGACTTTGAGTCACCTCATGTGAGGAGAGGCGTCAGCCCTGCTTGCCTGCTGAACAAGGGCCCCACACAGGCAGAGCTGTCAGACCTGCAGGCCAGTTTTGTCAGTGTCCATCCAGGGCTTCCACATTCAGGAGAGGAGAACTCCAGTGCTAACCCAAAAGCCCTTTATCTAACCTAAATTCACTGGCACACTTCAGCCATCTACTCCTCCTCAGAAGAGGAAATGGGGTAGGAAAACCATCCTGATGTCTTGGTGTCTCCTAAAACCACATACTGAAGCCCTTCTCTCACCCCTTCCCATTTATATCCCCACAGTATTTTCTTGCACTGCCTGGTCTGCTGTCATCTAGAGCAAATTTTTCTGCCCCAGGGGTGACCCAGACCTGCCCCAACTGTGCCTTCTGAACTCCTCCATCAGCCCTGGGCCTGCTGAGCTCTGCTGCTCTTTGGGAGGCAGGCTTGAGTGCCCACAAACACTGCTTGAAATTTGTTTACATCTCTGTCTGGAGGCTCTACATGCAAACCCTGGAAGGCTGATATTTGTTGTCTGTTGATTCAAAGCCACTTAAGCCAGTGAAACTGCGCCTTCCACCAGGCAGATTTTATCTTAATGCATTTCTGGGATATGTTCTAGTCTTCCACAATAAGGCAGCCCTCCAGGAACAATTCACTGTCTTGTGGGTAACACTGCTCATTTGCCTGAATGTCATCTGCCACTGCCAATTTGGATCAGGTTTTGGATATCTCCATTGTAAAGTATTTTCGAGTGTTTCTGAAGAATAACAGCCCCTTAGCACAGTCTGAGAGAGCCTTCAAGATAATAACTAATGCACCATGGGCAGATTTAACTTTTTCTATGCCTATAACCAGTCAGAAGCTCTCCTCTCCAGATGCTACTTGTCCCTTACTGAAATTGGCATTCTGTATACAGTGCCAGTTTTCAGTTTTTGGGTATACTGAGACACCCAAAATAATTCAGGTCAGTCAATCAGGTATAGGAGCTAGCACAGCAAGGGTTCACACACACACTCGAGGCAACTGAAATGCACCTGAGACTGTTTAAAAACATGAAACTGACCCTCACCTTCCATTTGACATAAACAGCAGGGTTAGTTCTAACAGCATTCTCTAAAGAAAGCAATTCTGTCAGGTAAGTGCTATCACATTAACTTCAAACTTTCCAATACATCCCAATTTATCACCACAATATCATTCCATTAGGCTATGTGCCACATAGCTAACACATCTGTCAACCTAATTTGTCTGTAAATACTCTATATAGAGTTTTGGGAATAAACATAAACACTACAGTGTTTCTACCCAACAAGCATCATGACAAGTTCTACTTCTTGTGGCTGGGAGAAGACAGCTGCTGGTTAGACATCCCAATTATAGCAGGCACAATCTCTGAATAAGCCTCTATTCTGCAATTTTATTTTTCTGTGGAAAGGAAGATGATTTGTGTGGGTTTATCTCTTAAAAGTCACCATGAAATCTGCCAGGTCACCTACATTTATCTTCATTGGGAATAATGCCATAACACTACTGACATGACTTTTTTCAAGGAGCAACATAGATGCAGTTTTCTTCTTTGCAGAATTAATCTTTCTGAAAGCTGTCAGAATTTTTAGACCTGTGAAAACTGGTGGTTTTGAGCTCTGTCATCTCCTTTCTTTTTCATCTTGGATATAAGAGCAGCTTTCTCAACAAAGAAGACCAGTTCTTTTGCCTTTATTTTACCTTGGCAGTGAGCAAGGCAGCCCACTGATACAAACAATCTCATGTATTTCAAAGCCTAAGCAAATCTCCACAAAGCACTATTTTTAGTTTGGTTATCAAACAAACAGAACAGTAGCTTATGGAGAATGAAAAGAAGCTCCCTTTTTTAAGCATGTTTTGCAATAAGCCAAAGATGATATTGCACAAAACCCTACATCTCCTCTTAAATCAAGGGACTGTCATGTGGACACTGCTCTACTTCTCCCAGATGCTTTTTCCTCCCATGCACAACCACCAGCATGTCTTCTCTACTCTTCCCTAATATCCATTAGTAAAAAGCAATAAATAATTGCAAAACCCCCAACCCTTCAAGCCAGTTTTGGGGTAGCTTTAAGCTGCCTTTCATGCAATGAGGGCTTTGGCTTTTTGATAATTTAATCACATATTTAGCTTTGCCCTGCATTTGATTGCTAGTCTTCCAGCTGTTCTGTACTCTCAACTGAAAAGGAGGCAAGCCAGGACCACATAAGCAGGCAGGGCTCCCAGGGCCTTCTTCCAGAAAAGACCCTACTGCAGAACACCACACTTTGAGAAGTCACCACTAATTCTGCCCTTATGCCACTTGCCCACCAGGACACTCTTGCAAGTTTGGATCTGTTTTTTCAAATCTACATTCATGCAGATACTGAACCTCCTTGGTTTACTTTTGCAAATGGTGTCATTTAAAAAAAATTACTTGGTCTTTGAATAACAAAGTATCAGAGTCTGTTCTAAATGTTAACTGCTGCCCAGGGCTGAGGACTGTGAACAAAGCCTGCTGTAGAGACAGTTTGCTTTACTTAATGGAAGTTAAGCATCTAAATAAAGACTTGAACTTTGATGCCTCAATTCCCACGTGTAAAATGATAAAATGGGATCAGCAAGATGCTGGGGAAAGCTCAAAGGAAAACACTACACAAGAGAAAAGTACTGCAGCCTGGGAGCATAATTTGCCCTCATGCACTTTTGAGAAAACACAGCTATGCTGCCCCAAGAAAGGCTTTGTTTTCCCATGTGACCTGCAATATTCCCAAACAACTCAGACCACAGTCATCATAATGTCTCATGGCCTGTGGATCAGCTCCAGCCCACTCAAAATTCCTAATCCAGACTCTCTTTCCCCAGGCAACAGGCCTGGCTAACATATCCAGCCTCATTTCTGCCCCATGCAGCAGGAGCTGCTTATACTGGTCTCCCTGACTTTATCCAGAATGTTCTGGGGAGAGAGTATGATGGAAGGAGGAGAGATATAAGCTTCAGGAAAGTTGGGGGAAATTTGAAGAGGATCTGGATCTGGTCCCTGGGGTTGCCTATGGTGGCAGGATGACCCTTGGTTAAATGAAACAGACAGAATTATTGTGCAACCAAAATACCAGAGTGACATCCCAATTTAGACAGAAGCTGAGAGCAACAGCATACTGCTGCAAAGTATATCAAACAAGGCTTGCAGCACTAAGCCCTAGATTTCAGAGGAGCCCTCAGCAAGAGAACAATGCTATTTCAAACATATCCAGTGTCACAGGCAGTCCAGCAAGATGGACTGTAAGCCCCAGGCTAGCTCTGCCTGCAATAATCTGCAGGCTTGACTCTGTGACAGATTGAAATGCAGTAACAGTGTTTATGCAACTAAATCTTGTTCTAATCTATTAGTTTATGTAACCTTTGCTCATGGACATACTGACTCATAGGTCTCAGGAATCTAAAGAAAATCTCCTTTAACTCTTTCCCATCCTTCAACCCCTGGTTGCCCAAAAAACAGATTGTCAGAGATCTTGTTCAGTGTCTTTGAGGAAAAATTATGTTGGCAATGGGAATAAAGGTATCAATTAAATTTCTCAAAACCAGTGGACTTCTCCATGCATACAAATGAAGTTATATAATAAGCTTACCCAGGTTGTGCAGGTGTCCTTCAGGTTAGCATTTCCAACCACAGCACATACCATTTGAGCCCCAGGCTTGTAAAGGCACAGGAATTGTTTGCTTAGCTCCTACAGAGAAAAAAAAATACTGCTTTCTAGCATTTAGACGTTTTTCTATTTTATGAGTAAAGCAACAATATCTGTGTCAGCGACATTTATTCTTCTCAGCTTGGCAGATTTACTTTCATCCTTCTCATATTTCTTGTATTCCCTAGAACATTCTCACATCTATTTTAAGTAAAGAGCTAACCACAGGAACAGTGTGCAGCATTTTTACTGCAGCAGTCACAACTCTAGTGATCACCACACAAAACGTGCCCACATCAGCTTATTTTATTCCTTCCTGGCTAGGTTCTAATCTAGATTTTTGAAAGATTTGAGTTAGATCAACCCTTTCTGAGTTTTTTTAGTTGTGGGGTTTTTTGTTTGTGCCTTTTTTTGTTATTGTCTTCGGTTTGGGGTTTTGTGGTTTTGTTTGTTTGTTTTGGTTTGTTGGTTTGGCTTTTTGTTTGTTTTTGTTGTTGTTTTGGTTAGGGGTTTGGGGGTATTTTGTTTTTTTGCTGCCACTGGAATAGTTCACATAGCTACTGCACTGCGCCCTTGTGACACTTGTTAAGTACCTATACTGGATTTAATTTCTAACCCATTGTATCAAGGATTCCTCCACAGGTCAAACCTGATTGATATCAACTGGAATCAAAAGTATTTGGAGCCAAACCCGATGGTACTGGGTGTATTGAGCAGAGATCATTTAGGAGACATTTTTGATGCAGGCTGGACACTATCAGAACTAGATAAACACTCTTGAAATGGGTCAGGCATGCCTTATTACTTGTTGCAGAAGCAGTGTATGAATGGGCAGGATGCCTCTCTCTTTCCAGTTCCTTTGCAGGTGGGATGGTGCCCCAGTGGATTCCTGGTTATGGTGAACCCTTTACTCTGGCAGAGCCAGAAGCTGTGAGCTGAGGTTGGGCATGTTCCAGCACTGCCCTGTGGGGCCCCTTGCCAAGGAAATCCAGCAGGGACAGCCCCAGGATGGTCCCCACTGGCCACCTCCTGGCCACTGGGCAGAGACAAAGGCATCACTTACCCACATGAAATAATGACTTAATTATATGAAGGGTTTACTCTTTTTTCCTACACTCAACATCTTAATTATTTTTTTCTTGCATCTTTGACCCTCAAGATCTCCCTACAGTCTTTCCCAGGCTTTTGAGCAACTTTTATTTATTTTTAAACACAAAAATGTAGGGATGACACCTATAAATCTGTTGCTGCTATACCGAGAGTGGTTTTAGGTGCGTGTGCTTGCAGGAACACCTTTAAGTTAGAAGAAACAGATCTGCAGCTTTCAGTATCTGACTCCAGATTTAAATGCCTCCAAAAAGAATCATCACCTTTTGCTCTCAGTTAAAAGTTTGCACCCCATAAGGCTGTATTACACAGGGTGTCATTGCTATGCTGCATATCTGATTTTGTGCTTCCCTGCAAATCTTAAGATGGATTAGTTCTCTAGGAATTCACCTGCCTGCTCAGCAGTCCCTCCCCATTTGTCTAATTCACATTATATCTGGCCTAAATTCATTATCCCTCACTCAGAGCAGGCGAAGCTTAGGAAAAAATGTCTAAAATAAACACCAGTCTTGTCTTAGAGGAACTTCTGTTGTTCATTACAGCTGTGTGAACAGTTCATTTTTCATGTGTACACACATAATCTTGCAAGGCCCTGCCAAAGTTATGGAGTTCAGATTACTCTTATCAGAGTTGGGAAATGTACAGAATTGGAACAAAAAAGGCAGATATTGCCCCCAACAAGCTTTAAAACCACGCAAGCCAGAGCTTTACAAGTTGTTTTCTCTGCAGAAGTCTCTACTTGTGCATATTATCTCTGAACTTGGAGTTTATTAATAAAGTCATGTAAAAAGGAATATTTTGAACTCCTATTTTCTTAAAATGTCAACAGCCTGCTACTAACTTTGTTAATTCAATTTGCATTAGTAAAAAACCCTTGCAACCATAAGAACACATTCTAGTAAAAGCAAACCTGAAATTCCTATTATAAAACACAGAAAGGAAAAGTCATTTGAAAGGAATAAAAGTTCACATTTTTCCATTTTGCTTCATACATTAAAAAAAAAGGTCACCTTTAAGAGAACTTCTAGCTTTGCTCTATTATTTACACCAAAGCCCAGTTTTGGACAGGAGGTGGTGCTATAGCCTGTGTAAATTTTGTTATTAGGCAACACCGATAGCTAAAGCAACTAAAAGCAAAAGGAAAAGAAAGAGAAACATTCTGAATCCTGTAGAAGTGCTGGGATGCAGACTTTACCTACAGATGCTTTCATATCAGTAGGTATTCTGTAACAGTGCTAGAAAGATTTGTAAGAAGGCATTAAAGTGTTTGTGTCTGTCAGGGATTTCAAATACCTAGCAAAAGATGACAGTCAAAGCACAGGAAAATCTGTCTTGCACAGCTCTGTGCAAGCTGTAACCATTTGTATGTGGCCAAGGCTCTGCTGAGCAGCTCTGTGCCATGAGGACACTGATGGAACAGTGCAAGGTTTCTGCAGGGCCAGACAGAACATTCTGCCTGCCTCTCCCTAAGAATGTCCAGGCTGGCTGCAGGGTCAGTCTCACTGGGCTAAGATGAAATGCCAAAGTAGGAACCCAAACCCCATGGTTACGTTAACGCTATTTCCCCTTCCTCCTTTCCTCTTTTGCTGTCTTTCTCCTCATGCCCATCTAGAAGCACCAAATTTGGCATCTTTTGAAGATTTTTTTCTTGTTGTCCATGTTGCCCTGTCTCTATCCCCATTTCACACCTGCAATTTTACTGGGAGAGCTGTTCTGGGTTGCAGTCTCCCTGACAGTGACTACCATCAGCAGCCAGGCTGAGAGAAAACAATTGTGGAAGATTTGTTCCCTTCGGGATGCACTTCCTCTCCCATGCTCATCTTTTCTGTGGAAAGGAAACTAACAAATAACTTCCAGAATGGATCCAAAGGGTATTTTGTAAGAGAGTAGATCTTTCTTTCACATATTCTCTCCTGAAACTGTCAATTATCTATAGACTGCTAAAGCCAAGAACCAGGTGTCAGACCAAGGCCAATAGTAGATTGTGGGAGAAATTCTTATCTCAGTTACACAAGTTCTGGATGAACTCCAGTAATTAAACAATCTATAAAATAAGGACAACAATACGTATTATTTCAGTAAGATTTGTGATGGTTAACTACCAGTAATTAATGCTGGTACAGAAATCAGGAAATGATTGCCTGGAAATGAAAAGGCACTATAGAAATTCTAAGTACTCATTATTTCTGCCATTTGCAATTATACTTTTCAATGTAATCTATTTGTTGTAGTCAGGGTGCCCATCAATGCTCCCTGCAGACCCTAATCTATTGTTCCTGAATAATTCACTGGTCTCAATAACATTAGTTCACATTTAATTAAAAAAAAAAAAAAAAAAAGTTTACCTCTTTCTAGATGCCATTATGGATGAAGGTACCAGCAACATGAAAGTCAGAATTCACAAACACAAGGGAGTGGGTGTGAAGGCAGAATAACTTGAATGTATCTCACTTGAAATAGATGGACTTGAAGATCATTCTATGGCTGCAAAATGAGATTCAAAAAAATGGGATCCTTTGAAACTTTAAGATTATTAATAAATTATAGTAGGAGTTAGACCTCAGTGTAAAATGATGTTATAATTACTTACCTTTCTAACGACCTACTGATGCTTGTGATCCTACAGCTATATCTTCTTTAAATACTTTTCTATCCTTTATCAAGGGATGTTCCTATAAACAGCTTTATGTAATTACATGCAATCAAATTAATTGTAAATCAGAACTGGATAAAAGGGTTTATATGTCAAGCAAATATTCACAGACTTTTTCCAAGACATCCAATTAAAAAAATACATACGTTGAGTTTCATCTAGTCTAGTGGAAATTACATGAAAATACAATAAATTATTTGCTGTTACTTAGATAGGTATCAAATGAGCAATGTGATATCACTGTTTTTAAGGTAACATACTTTGGAAAATTGGTTTGTGACAGAATTTTTAAGTGGTCTTTCAAGGTTCAAGGTTTGACTGTAAGATGTCTCTGGATAGGGACACCAAAAAGTGTATGTTACAAAATATACACCAGAAACATAAAATATTTATAGTACAATATCTAGGTTCACAAAACATTAAACTCTCGGCTGTTTCAGGGATTTAGGCTGAGAAGGAAGGTAGCAATCAGAGATAAAGGGGAGTATAGTTGTGTTTCATGTCTTGTATTTATTCTGATTTCCAGCTGTTGCACGAACTCCGCACAGAAAGACTGGAAACAGGAACTTCACAGTGGAGCAGAGACTCAAAACTAAAGCTCCCTGCTCACCACCTTTGCCACTAATTCCTTCCACAGGAACTGGGGGAGGGTGAGATCTGCCCCTGCAGGTCTCGCTGTCCCAGGCACAGGCTCACTGAAACAGGAGCTGGATCAGCAGATGGTTCCTGGGTGTTGCTTCAGATGTGCAGCTTCCCATGGCAGCACGGCTCGCATGGGAGACAGCGCATCTGGCACGGTCACTTCACTGTTCAGCGGCGTTCTGGAAAGTAATCAGGTGTGTAAAGCCACTGCAGCACTCCTCACACAGCCATACAAGTGAGCTCAAGCAAGAACACTGCAAGAGAAAGCACACAGCTATTGTCTTGCCACACAACTCAAAATTTTTGGTTGCCTCAGACATGCTTATAGACATTATCCTGACAAGTGGAAAACTGCTGAGAAAAAAAACTCTACTTCAGTCTTTGCACTAATTCAATGGAGAAATAAGAGTAGCAAAAGCACTGACTGTGTAATATTTATTTAATGATTAACTATCTTACAAGCATAAAACTAAAATATATGAAGCTTTTTCTTTTTTGGGTAAAAATTATCTAAATACTTTCTTCCAGAGGGCTCAAAAATTTATAGAAAAAGCTTAACCATGCTACATTTACAACAGAACATTTTAAATGCAATGAAAAGAATTCTAAGATTTCAAAGAAACATAGGATATTTCATTAGGATCCTACTGGGTTTCATTCCTTTGCATTTCTTTGGCTTTTACATTAAACAAACACCATGCACTATACATGCAACAATTATGAAGAGAACACGTAATACAAACAGTTGTTAAATTTGAGGTATAGGTTCTTGTCATATTGGCTGTGAAAGAAGCATTAGCAGACAAGTAGTGACAGCAATTATTTGTTTCTGAACTATGCATGAGTAATTTCGTTGGTTAAGATCTGGTTGGTTGTATTTATTACACACTCAGGGATTGAAGACCATTACTCTCATAAATACAAATAGGAAAGGCTGTAATTGCAGTTGTCTAAGGAGACACGTGTTCCTTTGTGCTTACGTATTTTCTTAAAGATATAAAAGAAATGGATACTACTGTCTTGCCGACAGGAAGATTCAGAATTAAGCTACTAATATCAAAGAATTTTTCTAAGGCTCACTGCAGTTTTCAGCGTTCTCTGACACAGTCAGTGCCGCACAGGTGCCTTTTCAGGGCTGACAGAAGGTTTCTGCGGCACAAGTTCGGCACAAGCTCTGCCCTATTCCAGCCCTCCCTCCCCAGCAGATCGGCGATGTCTGACCGGGCTCCGAGAGCCTGGCACGGCGCCGAATCTTTCCCGAGCGGGTCCCTTTGCTTTTCTCCCACAGGCGCCAGGGATGGCTCTCTTTGAACTCCGTTCGCAGGCCGGGGGCGGGCCGGGGAGGGGCTGCCGCGCTCGGACACCGGGGCGGCGGCGGGCACTCGGCCCGGGCCCGCAGGAGCAGCGGCACCCATGCCCGGTAAGAGCCGGGGGCGCAGGGAGGGAGGGAGGCAGGCAGGGAGGGAAGGGGTGCCCGGCTCCTCCCGCAGCGCCGCCGGGCCCTGCCGCAGCCCCGCTGGCGCTGGGGAAGGCTCGCTGAGGACCAGCTCCAGCCTGTCCGTGCGCACCTGCCCGGCCTCCCTCCGGAGCCGGCCAGGGCAGGGGCAGCCTGGAGCTGCAGCTCTGGCACCACCCGGAGCGCCCGACAGGGGAGAGAGAGAGCTCGGCTCTGGAGACAGGCACAGCAAATGCGGAGTCTTGCCTCCAACCTCCCCCAGTTACTTCATTTGTATTGTACATGTGCTTGGACTGTATATGGGAATTAAAACTTAGTGGTGAATGGGCTGCTCGCAACTCCAAAAGTTACTTACCGCAAAGTTTAAGTAAAGCTTATTAAAAGCAGATAATCAGACAGTAAGCAAAAAGGGATGCAGTCCCAGAGGAGAGGGGATGCCTGTCAACACCTGCTCTGTGCTAGGATGAACCTGGTGCCTATTAGCAGGAGACAGTCCCCCAGCTCAGGTGGGGGAGATTAACTGGTCCAACAGGTCTCTTCCATCTCCTGCTGCCCTGATCCTGTACCACAGCAGGATAGAATCCATCCATTTCTCATTATGTCAGCTATTTTAAAAGACACCTATTTTGTCCCTGCACACAATGGATGCAACCTAGCTCAGTGGTCGAGTTTGTGACTAGTGCTACACTGTGCCCTAAGCCACTGGTTCTGTTGCTGATCCAATCAGATAAAACGGTCTAAAAGCGAGATAAATTCTCCTTACTCTCATTAAATTACAGGTAACTACTCAAATAAGTAAAACTTTACCTCATATCTACAGCTGTATAAAGTTAAAACAAATCTGGAATTAGAGTCAATGGCTATGGGTGTGTCATAAATATTTAACATCATTTTGTAGAGAACAAATTCAGTACATACAAACTCATTAACTAAGAGACTGGGAACTCATTCTCTTACTCCCAAATCAATGCACACCTCATGTCACTGTCTTTAATGGTAAATGGTGACAAACTGGCTATAGAGGAACACAGGATAGCTGCTGGGAGCAAATACTTGTGAATGAAGAGGACAAGTTAAACAAAGACCTGTACAGCTTGCTTGAAATGTTTACCTTTAGACACTTATGTCAGCCAGTGAAACTACCAGCCATATAGATATTTGTGTTATTTATAGTGCACCTACATGAAGGAAATAATTAATTTCTATTATGTTCATGGGCACTAAGCTGAAGCACTTTTTCTGCATCTGGCCTTATGAGATGAATAAAATGTGACTGAAGACATACTTGAGCACACTCTGCAAAACTAAAAGGAACAAACACACAAAATTCCCATGCTTGTGTGCATTTCCTCATACTGTGCATTCTTATCAAGGAAAACCAATTTACCCACATGGCAATCAGACTTGTCTCTGTATTAATGTTGTCTTAATATTAAGCCACACCAAGTAGGTGCTTGTTTCCTGTTCCTCAGAATAAGGACTGTACTGATAGTCTGGCTGAATGCTGGGACCTGCTTGGGTCACCTGCCAGCTGCAGGGACAGCCAAGTGCTGTTGCCGTGGTGCAGCGTGAGCAGGGCGGCCGCTCCGTGGTGCTGCTGGAGACAGCAGTGCTGATGTGACCCAGGGAAGCAGACAGACAAATCCTGCACAGGGCTAGGGCAACACCCAGAGGGGAGCTGCAAAACCAGCTGGGCTCCAGTCACTCTGCCAAATGCAGGAAAATGAGTCAGGATTAGATCGAGGCCTTTGAGGCGCTATAGCCAGGTTAATTTTATAGCACAAGGTAATTACTTAAGTGTTCTGTAGCTGAAGGACATTTCATGTCACTTATTGCAACAGAGCAAGACTGAAAAAGATCAGTAATATATATATTTGCAACTCACCTCCTGTATCCTTTATAGCTTTAATGAATAAACTAAATTAAATGAAATTAGTTTTGAATTATTCAAACCTAATACTAGTGTTGACTGATTATTTTGTGCTTGTCTTTATTTTACTTGTACCATTGTACTGCAAGGTACCTACCAAGCAGACAGATAAAATGAAAAAAGAATAAAGCATAATCACAGTTATCTCTACCTAAAAGCAGAGAAGAGGAAAAAATTCAATACCAATAGTAAGAAAATACCAGGTCACTTCACTGCTTCAGTTTCAAAGGAGACCTTGAGAACTGTCAGTACTCAGTACTCAGCTGCCTCTGAGCTGCCTTCCAGGGCTGCAGAGTGGAAGATAATTTTGGAGTTTAGGTACAGAGCAAAATAATCTTTGCAGCTTATCACTCAAGCATTCTCAGCAAACATGTGAAAGCAATGAACTGAGTCCACTGTCAATTGTCTACCCTTGGAGTAACGAGGAATTCTGACAACAGAATTTCTCATATTCATATTAAATACGTTTATTAAGTTTTATTTGGGTTTTGGTTTGTTCACAGTAATTATACAAGATTTTGTTGCATGTTAAGTATTCATGATTCAGGAAACTGTTTTTAATGGATATTTAACTTTGACTTCACAGATCAGGAAACACATGCATCCTTAGAAAGAAAACAACCCATAGCTTTACTTTGTTCTTTGTGCCAGGGTCTAGATTCAGTTCAACATAGATGAATAGTTGGAAGAACAAACCAAACCAAAATAATGGTACCTTTCATATCAGGTGCTCCTGGGTTCTCTTTTTCTTCCATTATGGAAGCTATAGCACTTCTGCCGTGGTAAGGTAAGTGCTAATGCAAAACAAGAGCCTGAACAATTCTTTGGCATTTGGTTTTTTTTCATGTCTGTAGTCTCTGTGCCAGTGCTTCTGAACACTGTAATCTGTCACTGCTACTGTCAGGTGTCTTCAGGTGCTGCACCACACTAGAACCAAACAAAAATGTGCATGTGAGCTGAATGATTCATTTGATAATAAGTTTGGAATGGTTTTTATTAGCTTTAATATTCCTGTCTACACCCCAAACATATTTAACTTTGCTCTTCCTCTGATGTTTTATGTGCTTTTATGTCTGAACAGAACAAGCAGTTGCTGTGGCTGGAGGTATAATAGGAGGGATCCTTTTATTTGTTCTCCTTGGAATAACTGCGTATCTGCTCTGGAAAAAATTTTGCCACTTCTTTTCTTATGAAAAGCTCACCAATCCTGTCAAAACAACTACTGCAAATGCCCTTTTCCAGGATCAGGCAAATTCAGAAATTCATCTAAAAAGCACAAGGTATATATTTTCATTTCATTTTTAAAGCATGTGCTATGTAATTTATTTCAAGTTGTCAAATCTCAAATGAGCAGGTGATCCAAATATATGCATGTAGAGAAATAAAGGAGATCCCTAAATTTTATGAAAACATCAGTCATGTCCCGTTTTGTTTCTTTAGGAAAAGAATAATCTAGCTATGAAAGTGATGATTTCTGATTTATTTAAAAGAGAGAATATATTCAATGTAATTGGTGCATCGATAGCTTTACCTGTTATTTAGACAAACCCAGCCTATGTTCCAGAGTAATTTCCAGTCTAATAACAAAAACAACAGGACTTCAGGAAGGAGACTCTCTTAGAGAACCAATCATTGCAGGGCTTTTTGGCTCTAAAACAAGTAGCTGCAGTTAATTCTTCCCTTCCTTTGAAAGATAAATTCTAAAGGGAAGGAAAGGGGGAAAGAGAAGAATCTGTCACAAGAATTAAGACCTAATGTGCCTCACTGGATTTTTATGCATTTAGCAATTGATTTTATTTGGTTTTGATTTTATTTTTACCTTTGCATGTCTGTAGAACTTTTACATTGTGACATAAGAACAGTAAACTTACTACTCTTACCAAGCTTGGTTTCCACATTTAAACCAGAAGAGTCAATAGGTGCTGTTGTCTTGAGCAGATCCAGAAGTGTTCCATTTATCATTCCACCAACACTGCATGGGCGGGACTGGATCCACCTGACAAATGAAGAACAGGTTCAGGAAGACAGGGACCCCTGCATGAGCCCTCAGTGTGGACCACGGTCATCGTTTCATTCTTTGGGTATGGCACTGCAGAAATGGGGCTGTTTTAAAGGGCAGGGTGGCTTTATTATTATGAAGCAGGTACCTTAGGGGCACACCAGAAATAGCATTACACAGCACAAGCCCCAAACACTCTGTGCATTTATATATTTTATATATAAGAATTGGGCAAGAATGCAGTCATTTTGGTCCCAGTGCTGCGATACCTTACACATTTGGCAGATAAAGCAATCTCTCCTCTCATATTTTGGAAAGGCCAGGAAGTGTCTGTTGTCCCCAGAAACAGCAGTCACCAATTGCAGGCTGCAACAACAAATAGCTAGAACTAACAAGGTACAGTAAGAGAAAGAAAAGTGGTGCAGCCTACAATTACTCCCCCAAATTTGAGGAAGGAGATAAAATATGAAAGTCTTACAAAAAAAATCAATTGTTAATAAAGAGGGTAATCTGATTTACCCAAATTCAGCAGGGGTTATAAAAATGTGTGCAATGGTTCTTGAGGCTAATCTGAAGGTGCTTGTTTTGTCTTTTCTTGAAGCTGGAGCTTATGTTGTCGGGACCATTAACCCAGACCTGTACAAGTTTCCTGAAGACAAAAGTGAAACAGATTTTCCTGATGGCAACATTGGCCGCCTCTGGTTCTCCATAGAATATGAGCAGGAGTCAGAAAGGCTCCTGGTCTCCTTGATCAAAGTCAGAAAGCTGCAGCCTCCTGCTGATTCCTGTAGTCCATTTGTGAAAATCTACCTGCTGCCTGATGAAAGAAGCTACCTGCAGTCCAAAACAAAACGTAAAACTCTCAACCCCCAGTTTGATGAAAACTTTGTTTTCCAGGTACTTTTTCTTTTGATGAGGCAGATTTATGTTTGCAAATATTAACTTGTCAAACTGCAGTACATGTTTGTATGTCTGCAATGCATCTACCAGGACAGGAGTGTTTTACTGGGGCTTCTGGAGATCCTGGGCTATGGAAGTGTGTGGCTCCAGAAATGATCTTACTTCTGGTCTGTACCAGAGTTAAGGATCCCAGAACTTGCCCTGGGAATAATGAAAACTCCAATTTGAACTACAGCTGAGCAGTTGAGCCCAGCAGTTCTGGAAGTGCAGAAGGAGACAATACTGATATAATGTTTTCATGGCCTTCAGTTTCTTTGCTGTGGAAGTAGGCTAGACAGCAGAACCTGGGAGGTGTGTCTGGGCTGCCATTTGTACAGTGCTCTACAGCTTGGCTTCTCATGCTAAGAGGTTTTCAGCACATGTCACAAGACAAAAGCTTTAAAACCAAAAAAAGTTTCTGTTTCAGACAACTGAAAAAATGTTTACAGATTCTAAACATTTGTGTCTGAAAGTGAATGCAGCACACAGTACTAGATCCATATGAGCTAAAAAAACACCAGCTAACTTCATAGCTTTCAAGTGAACTTGTATTTTAGCTTGGGTCTTGACTTCTAGCTTAAACTTAAGGCAAATTTTAAAAGTAGACTTCAAATAATTAAAGGAAATCACCTACACTTAACACACTTTGAAAAATATTTCCCTTGAAGTCATGCTAGAGTAAAAAAGGGTCAGATGTTTTATAATTATTAATATTCTTCCTTTTCCTGTACAGGTTTCCAGTAAAATGTTGCTCCAAAGGACACTTAAGTTTTTGGTTTATCATGTTGATAAACAGAAAAAGCATCATCTCCTAGGCCAAGTTATTTTCCCACTAAAAAATGAAACATTAACTGAGGACAACAAACTAGTCATATGGAGAGATCTGGAGAAAGAAAACTTGGAGGTATGTGATACCAGGCTGCTTGGCACTGTGGAACTTCTGTCATCTTACAGGCACTGAGGATAGAGCTGAAGTAGATCTATGTTCTACCAAGTACCTCAAAAGCAAAAGTACTTCATAAATATTTGGAATCAAAATTCCCATCTTACCAACCTGCAGAGGCATCACTGTTGTAAAGGGATTACCCAGATGCTTAGAAAAAGTCACATGAACTAGGAGGTAGTTACATATGAACTTTTGTTATTTGCTTCTCTTTTCAATTAGTAAGAGCAGAAAAGAGCAGGAGAGGAAAGGAAACAGATCCCCTGGAGAAGAGTAATTCCAAGGGTTAGGAAAGTTGATTAATTTGTTCCATCAAATGTTACAACAGCATAAATAAAGCCATTATAATTCACTGACACGCCTTAGTGTGACAGAAATCATTAGTATGAAAAAGGAATTTTCTCCCCATTTGACCACATGGTGAGTTTTTCAGACATATTTGACAGGTGTTGTTCTGTTTCCAAAGCCTCCTTCAGAGCATGGTGATATCCAGTTCTCCCTGAGCTACAATGACTACCTGGGCCGTCTCACCGTGGTGGTTCTGAGAGCGCGGGGATTGAAGCTCCAGGAGGAGAGCCCTGTTGCTGGTAAGTGGAATTTCCTCCCTGCTATCAGCTCCACAATTCCTGTTTTAATTTGCTCCTTCCTCATCTGTCCACCCAGGCTTGTGCTGTGGGACTCTGACAGGAACAAATATACACCCTGGTGATTTGAGTGGGAAAAAAAAGCCATATTTTGCCCTGAGGCAATTAGATTTTGATAGCTTAGTTCTGCTATGTTCGGGGTTTGTTTTATAATAAATTGTTTGTCCTGTGGCAATTGGTGGTAACTTTTTTCTCCTGTTGTAGTACAGTCAGACACATCCTTTTGCTGCTCTCCAGGCCAGAGAAGGCAGCATTTCAGGGGATATTGACACTAACAGTTGCCTCAAGTCAAATTCCCAGAGATAACAGCTGCAGAACAACTGCTTGTGTTGAACAGCTGTTCTGAGAGGAGCTGAGCTGGGACAAAAAACCCAGTTTAGGACAGCCTGGCTGTTGTTCAAAGGAACATGGCACAGAGTCACAATTTTCTCCCTTAGTGCAGAGGGCTTTTTCTGACACATCATACTCATGTGTCCCTGGTCTCAGGGATTACCTCAAAATGCTGTTTAAAATCCAACACTCAAAGCAAAAACAGATGAAGAACCAAACTTGTATTTCAGTCTGTAGTGATTTCTTGCAGGGCTTTGAAGCTAAACAATATAAATGGCAAAATACACCTACCATTTAAAAAGAGGTTTAGTTCTCTATATACACACATCAACTATGAAGTTTTTTTGACTGAACAAATTAAGCCTTCAAAAAAAGTCTCCATCAGATGAAGGGGAGGCACAGAAACATAAGATCAAGGATGCAGGGTAAGAATATGACTGCTTATTTTAACAGCACGTAAATTGGAAAGTGCACTGCAAAACTGCATCCTCAGTACAAGTACTCTGCTTTATGTCATGTGTGTTCCATCAGTCTTTCACAATTTGATGTTATACTTGATATTGATACTTTTCCTCCCAAAAGGAAGAAATTCCTTAAGCCATGTCCCAAACTGCTTCCTGAAGATGTCTTTTAGTCTTGAATTTCTTTTTCTCCAAGGCGTGTATGTCAAAGTCTCCCTAATGAACCACAATAAATTCATCAAAAGTAAAAAGACAGCAGCTCTTCTGGGAACTCCCAATCCTGTGTACAATGAAACCTTCAGTTTCAAGGCAGATCAGACAGAGCTGGACACAGCAAGCCTGAGTCTATCTGTGCTTCAGAGTCTCAAAGGAGAAAGTAAGTTACACAAATTATTACAATCATGTAAATTAACAGTCAAGGTGTCAAATCTCTTACATATTTGAGACATGTTTAAACCTGAGAGGAAGTAATTCCTTTTCAGCAATAATCATAAAACATATAAGAGTTTTGGGGTATTTCAAAGGCTGTCTCTTTAAAAGCAAAACAATTTATTTGTAGTTAAGCATATGTTTCTCTTTCAGAGGTTAAATTTCATGGAAGACATGAATAAAATCACTGTAGACTAGTCAATGCCAGTACAAAGTGCTGTGCCTTTGTTTCATTCCAGTATCCTATTTAAACAAGCTTATGTGAACAGTTCTGTGTATAACACACAAACTCCAAAATTTTGTGGACACTCTTTCTGAGCAAATCTGAAAGAGGAATAGGAGATTTAATTCTCTCAGCAGTGAGAAAGAAGAAAGAGAGATTAGCAAACATCTCCATTCCCTGGCAGAAAACTTGATGCTTGAGGCAACCTCTTACTAACTGTTAGAGAATCCATTAAGGAGTTCTGCTTACAGAAGCAAATCAGAATTCAGTATTTCCACTACTCACAAGAAGAACATCTTCCCTGCAGTGCAAATATGATCTCAGTAATTTCCCCATTCATAGCTGAAAAGTCCAGGCATGAATAAACAATCTGCTCCTTGGCAGTGGCAACACACACACTACAGCTCCCAGCTGTCTCAGTAACTGCATTTACTTTTTGTGAAACCAGATCTTACTGAGGTTGCTGATGCCCAAAATTAGGGCACACTCCCAAAGTAAACCTAAAGTCAAGGGGCAGGACAGATATTTGTGGCTCGAAGATGTTCCAGTTTAACTGCAGACAAAAGGAAAGGCCTGCATTGACTAA
Source organism: Cisticola juncidis (assembly GCA_013400215.1). Classification (NCBI taxonomy): domain Eukaryota; kingdom Metazoa; phylum Chordata; class Aves; order Passeriformes; family Cisticolidae; genus Cisticola; species Cisticola juncidis. Next base: position 1,110,901 of record VXBR01012239.1, on the reverse strand, counting down.
ACACCCACTTACTCCTGTACCTTTTAACGCTGAACCTCAGCAGGCAGAAGCTACAGAGCCTGAAGTCCAGAGTTATTTCCTTGAGGAATATTTTGGTTTAAAAATACCTTTCAGAACAGGCATTACTTGGAAAGATTACAGGTTGATATTCTGATTTAGGCAAGGATTTCAGAGAAGCATCACAAGTGTTCATCACTAACTGCTTTCTTTTTTCTCCAGAAACACTCCTGCTGGGACGAGTAGTAGTTGGGCCTTTCATGTACACACGTGGCAAAGAACTGGAACACTGGAATGAGATGATCAGCAAGCCCAAGGAGCTGGTTAAACGATGGCATGCTCTCTGCCACAGTACGTGAACAGCACTGAGAAAAAAAACGTTAACATGGAAAAGCTCTAACTATCTTTCTCATCTAAAGGGTACAAAAATCTTTATTAAGATTTTGTATCTGAAGTAGAAAAGAATAAAATAATTTCCATGACCAAACACAAAAGTTTTGGTCCCAGCAGGCTGGGAATCTCTCTTTCCTCTCTTCAAAATATATGTTAAATTTAATTAGCATGCAGCTGAGCAAACAAAACAGCAAACATGATCTCTCAGTTTTAATTATTTTGACTAATACATTCCACTTCTTGGTCATGAGTTCAGGGCACAGATGATCACACATCAACTAGACAGAGCCCAAAATGAACCAAAAATTGCCAGTGATGACACCAGGCCTATCTGCCCACAGCTCCACATCACCACAGTGGCTTCACCAAAGGGAACAGAAGCCCAGTGAGCATGCCAAAACAAAGACAAAGCCTAAAAGATACTGACTAATACATGTAGAACATAGTTCAAATAGCAGCACTATATTTAAAATCTCTTTTTGAACAGGAAGGGTGAAGGCACTGCTTGCTGGTCACACACCTAGAAGCAGCTGTGCACATCCCTGAGCACGGTGTATTTCCTGCAGTAACCCAGTTCAGTGTTTCCAGCTGACCTCAACTACAGCACTTGGTGCTGACACTAAGGGACAAGCGGAGAAGTCACAGAGTCACAAGTGACTGGAGGCTATTCCAGAACTGGAGAACTGCAGTACTCTGAGACAGTAAGATGAAGACCTGCTCTGTCATTTTATATTTCTCTCTAAGCACATCTCTGCTTGGAGACAGAGCATTGATTACAAGAGCCTTGGGTTTGACCTCGTATGACCATTCTTACACTGACAATCCAATCAGCTTAAGCCCCCTGGGCATGTGTCTGCTTCAGTAGTAGTCTTCTGCATTAAGTAAATTACTTCTCTGTAAAGTAATTCAGAGCAATTATTCCTAATCAAAATAAAATAGGACATTTTTCTTTTCTTGATTGTTCACTGGGGACCTGAGCTCTGTGCCTTTCTCACTATACAGTCATAAACCAGACACACAGACTACTGCAGCAAAACATTTTGCACAATCCTGTTCCATAACCTCTGCAGCTGAAATCAAACCAACTTCCTTTCAAACAGTATTAATTCATTCCAAATCTTTAAAAAATTAGGCTTCTCTGGGGAGATGACACCACTTTCCATTTTGATAATATTGTTATTACCTAAAGGAAATGTTATGAATGAGAAGATACCACAGAGGAATTGTAAGATAACAGACTTCCCTCATCCACCATCTGATTTGTTACACGGTACCCTCAGTCTGTCTTACTAATTACCCCACTGGATACAAAATGAGCCTAAACTCATTACATTAAACTGAATTTGAAAGGTGCTCAACCCTCATCATATCTTTGCTAAAGGAGTAATACCAGCAACTCAACCCCAAAGAGCACTATTCAAATTTCAGCCCCACAAAAGTGCTGCTAACCAATCTGATAAGCAAAGTTATCGCGTTTGTTCTTGGAAGAAAAGCTACACAGTTATCATATATTTTAAAAGCTACTAAAATAAAATTATTTTACTAAATAAATTTTGTCTTTTATTATTTCAATCATACCAATAAAGATCTTAAAAGTAAGCTATTGTTTCAGAGAGTTGGTTTCTGAGCCTGTGCAGGACGATGCATGCACTGCAGTGTCTTAACAAATACCTCCAAGGTGGGAAGTTACATGTCTGACCTGATGTACAGCATGGTCCTCTCTTCTTACACATTAAAGTACCAATACTTCCAGCTTGTGTGTTCCGCAATTTCAGCTAAATTGTGAAGAAACAAATTCTAAAGCACTTACCAATGTACTTGTACTCACGGTCATCCAAGTGAAGCAAATGAGAAAGGCCCTTTTTGACTTCCTGAACAAGAGCTGTTTCAAAGTGAGAAACATCATCAAATAAGGAGCTCTAATACAGTGTTTTTAACTGTCACATAATTTTTAACCTACCGCTTTTTACATAACATCCATATGATCTTGTGCTTGAGACTTACCTGGAGCTGAAGGATTAATTACAAGCTGTGGAATGATTACAAGATTGTTCTGTTTGACAAGAGAAACGAGCAGCAGCAAAATTGCTGAGGGTAAATGGCAAAAATTCTGCTGTTAAATTACAAAAGCAAAACAAAATCACCAAGCTACAGATAGCATTTGGGATAAGACAAACAAAAATTATATAATAAAATATTACTGAATTCTGTCTGTCTTCTTCCTCTAATGTGTCAAGTCTAAGGAAAATTCAGTCTCTCAACAGTAGTGAACTTTTCTGAGGAGAAAAAGGAAAACAGATACTGAAGAAATTGTTGGAGTTTATTAACATAATAATTAACATAAAAATACATGTATAAAAATATACTTTATGAAAATTCATCAGTATTACTCCAGCAGTATATACTATTAGCAGATATTCCATACCAGTCCTTTTGATGGTTTTGTTTTTTCTGTAAGTTAAAACCGAAATCCTTCATTATATTTTTTAAGAGATTTGCTTTCTTCAGCTAAGTAATTTTTCTTCTGCTTTCAATCTGTGTGTCCTTATGACTTTGTTACTCAGCTAGTGCGGAGGTCAAAGATCAAGATGAAAATTCAGCAGATAGAAATCCTTTTGCAAAGGATAGCTGTTCTCATCTAGCACAAAGTGGCTTCTGATTTCCAACAAATAGGATGCTTCTGTATCTGCCAGCAGCGAATGACACAGGTCTGCCACTATTGTGCTGTAGGTTATATCTGAAGAGGGCACTGCAAAACACAAAACAATTTCATTTACACTGGATTTTCACAATAGCGTCTAACACTCAAGTTCTACCTCCATGAAGCTTCACTGAAATACTGGAAGTGAAGTTCAACATCTGAATAGAAAGTTACCTTTTATTTTTAATTACTTTTCAAAAACAATGAGCTGAGCCTGTTTCTTATTAAACTATTAACACAATCACATAAAACACCTCTCAAGTAAAAGAGGATGTATCAAGTGAAGCTTGTCTGAAACACAGCTCAGTGTTTCACATCATGAAAACATGCCAGCTATTTCTAGAAGCTCCTAAGAGATTCTATTTTGCACAGAAGGAATCCATTTAGTTGTTGAATATTTAGTTACATAGTAGTAACTAAATACCTATAGTAAATAGTACAACTATTTAGTTACATAATCGGTATTCACACCATCTCACCTCCTGTTGTTGCAACCTCTCCTCTGAAATTCTGAGTTTGTCAGACAGCCATTGAAATACTCTTTGATGTTGGATGTTTAGGGTTTTTTAAACTGTCAATGATTAAAATTTTTGCTTCTGTTGTAAACTTTGCTGCCTGTTTCTATCACAAGTAATTCATCAATCAGTACCTACTAATCTCTTCAGCCAGTCTGCAGGAATGTTGAGGAAGATTTTTTCCACCAACTCAGACACCACATGAACACAAATTTCACATCCTTCATCTTCTACTGTCATCAAAGCAGGTCTAGAGCAGAAAACAAAGTTTTATGAAAGTTAGCTGTAATGGTTTATTTTTTATTGAGACAAAATTTTAGAAAGCACTACAATTTAATCTTACTCTCCAACATAATACAAAGAAATGGAAAAATGAGAAAATCTCTATGTACTCATCTGTCAAATCTGTTGCACTGGAATCAGTTTGAGGTTTATATGAGGAAATGGCCTTAAACTGACACAGGAGACTCAGATTGGACATTAGAAGGAAAATTCTCACTGTTAGAATGATCAGGAATGCCCACAGAGGTGGTGGAAATGTAACAAATACCAAATGTTTTCACAAACCACTGAACAAATAAAAATCCCTCCTTGGAAATACTCCCAAGGTGATACATTCTTACTAAACTGATCAGAAGAAAATTTCAGTGCAAAAAAAATGGACATGTAAATTCTACATCTAGATGTGTTTCCATGCTGAGAATACAAACAATGGAAATCCTTATAATTTTTCTATCTGCACCTTTTGTGCAGGAGCAAACTGAGGTCCTTCTTGCCCACTGAGATTTTATAGTCTTATGAAAGAGTGGCAGAACCTTTTTAGTTAAGAAAAAAAACTCTTTGCACTTAATCCTCCCTCACAGGAAAACAAATAGCAGTAAAGGTGCAAGACTATTTTGCTTTAGAGGAAAAATACTAAGTCACTACCTGGTTAGATAAATAGAATATTTAAGTCATAGTCTTAAATACAGTAATAGTAATATTAAGTAATCAAGTAATAATATTTAAGTCAATGATTCATTAAGCTCATTATTAAAGCACAATGCAACACATTATGAAAGGATTTAAAAAGAATTTGAAAAAAATAGATAGAAAATGTGCATATTCTAGGATTCTAATACATCCATAGTTTTCTCAATAAACGATCTCTAGCTACATGTCTTTCTAGTCACTATGAAATTACATTTCAAAAGCCCAAGATAAACGTGAGAATTGAACAATCAGTTAATAAAGATGTACCTACAACTGGATCCACTTAGTTTATTTTCTCTAAGTGTGACTATGTGTGTCTCATAGTGCCATCTGGTGATAACTCACTATCTCTGCTCTCCAAGAATGTTTGAAAACATCTGTCAATATTATTTCTGCACAGCTGAAGCTGACTAATCAGTTTAAAAATATGGTTCTGCATTCACAAGATTTCAGATTTAGGCTGGAACAAGATTCTCGAGGTTTTCCTTTGGTCCTCAAGCTTCTACTCCATCTTAGCTTTATCTGACATAGTACTGGGTAAACATCATTCCTGCATGATATAGTATTCAAAGAAATGAAAAAGTTAGATTTCAACTAAGAATATCAAGTGTAAATAATGACAATATAATACAACAATTCAAGAACAACAACTTGAAAATATATTAGAGAGGCAGGGATTGCTAACCACACCTTAAATAAAGTATTTTAGATATGGGGGAAATCAAAATGGAGAAAGTTTACCTCCCTAATAGCACACAATACTTTAGCTCTGTTTTGTTTACCTGTAGAATGTTTTTACTTGGCTGTATGGCAAACATCTAATACATTGCTTGTAGATCATGTTCTCATCTGCCTGTAGCTCCAAACCACATTTGGCACAACCTGAATACGTCAGCATAGGCAGGGAAGCCAAAACAGATTCCAGGGAAGTGTCAGTAGAGAAGATGAGCTGCTGGTACTGACCAGTGGAAATGGTAAACTTCAGTTCCAAGATATGGGCTCTCACTTGAATCACTCCTACAAAAACAATTCAAATCTGAATTAAGTTTTATTTAGAATTGAAAGCAAAATCAATGGCTACAGCTGATTCAAAACCAAAATTGCTATCAAAAACTTTCTCAGTTTTTTCCCCTTTGCTAAGACATGCTCAAATTTTTAGAGGTATTTTATTTAGTGAAAAATCCTGGTGGTTAAATATTATTTTAAAATGTATAAAAGGACTACATTTTCAGGTACTATATCAGTAGATGCCACTATAGAAGGTGCCTGAATAAGAGATCAAAAATGTGCAAAGAATTTCCAAGTGATTTTCTTCCCACTGTTTGAAAGACACTGAAAACAGCATAGCTTAAACAACTTAGCTTTTCACTGCTTATATGTAAACTAGAGTTAAATGCTGCAAGAACAACTTTAATCACTTGCTAGAATTTACCACCAACCATAGCAATCTTCCAGGTTTATCTGGGAGAGTATGACTGTGTAAAATGTCTTCTTTGTCCTTTTGTAAGAAGTTTTCAACAGCAGTAGCTATTTTGCTTTAGAGAGTTCCACTTTTTGAAAAACATTTATAAACTTTCAGTAATTAGTCACATAATGACTGGACTGGTTGGTGTGGACTACAAAATTCAGCATTTTCCTCTGTGTTCCCAAGCTGTCTTTGCATGGCACCACACACCACACATCTCTCCCCACTGGGCTCATGGGATGAAGGCTGCACTCAGTTCAGCCAAGTACAGAGCAACAACCTCTAAAATAAACTCAGAACCAGACCTGGGCTACCTTAAAAAAAGAATCTTATTCATCAACAGAGCATCTATTTTGCCTTCTTATGCAGGGCACAACAGACATTACAGAGCTATGGAGAACATTTACCTGAGCATTTTTCTTCCAGGTGTGCAGAGAGCCTTGTCAACTCCATGAGGGATGTTTGACTTCTCTGAAACTTTTCTTTAAATTCTACTGCCCTCTTGTCATCATCAAACAAGCACTCACAGGATGACCACGGAGTTGTGTGCAGTTCCAAGTCACCTGAGACAGAACTACGCTGGACCAAAAGGTATTTGAAGTCCCATATGTGGTCTACAGAACAAAAACATCAAACAGAAGAGTTTACTTTCTATACTGTGGTTAATTTACAGGAAGCCAAGGTCACTTACAAGATTGAGAAACAATCAACTTACATTTTTTTAATATGTCCCTGTTTTTTAATCTTCTATCTCCACAATTATCAATTAAACAAACTTAGTTTAACTTATCTTAAAAGAACAAGACTAGGAATAAATCAAAATTTGGTAGTAGTCACTGCTGAAACAGTCTATGTAATTCTTGCAAGAGATGTTTTAATTTAGTTACAGCTGGACTTGATCTCAAGACCATCAGGATATAAAGCCTGACACGAGTAAGGTGGAAAGCAGAAAATTAAAAAGGAGTAGAAAAAAACCCAGCAATTCAGGCTAAACCAGGCAATGATAAGGAAGATGAAGCAAAACTGGTAACACAGTTAACACTCATTTTTACAGTTACATAAACAGGCACTATGCAAATAAGTGCATCTTGTATATAGATTCTAGTTTTTAAATGCCTTCTCAGTCTTTTAAAGTGCATTCAAATTCTGCTGCTGATGGCACTGCTTGTAAACAGAGGAGGCATGTTAGAATTAGCATAAAATGTGTTACCCCTCCAAGGGAAGTATGTAAAGGTTGAATGATGAATGTTACCAGCTGAACATTTAAAAGGCACTAACAGCATCACAAAAATCCTTTTACACCAATAGGTACAAGGACCTTACCTTGTTTCCTCTGAAGCTGGGGGCACCAGGCAGCCCCTGCTCCCCACAGAACCATCCTATAGTGTTGATCTCTGTTCTGTTCTACTGTTAGAATAATTTTTCTTTGGTTGCCACCTCTGTAGCTGTACACAGATTCTGGAAAGAATTGAAATTACGTCACTTCTACAGTAAAAAGCATGTAAGCACACAAACTCCATGTGCCTCAGTACAAGGGCAAAATCATGGTGTTATCACATTTTATACTACAATTAAAAGCAGAGAAGAACACACCTACAATTTCTTCTGGACAGAAAATAATCTGATTTCTTCTGCAACGGGAATCTAGTTCGAGGGAGTGCATAAAGCATATTAATTTACTTTTATCCATCTAAGTACTCAGTAACTGGACAACTCCCTTTGAAGCATATCCTCCCTATCTGAGCATCTTTCAGCTCCTGAAATCCTGACTTGTATTCAGTAGAAAGAAATTGTACTCAATATCTCAGCAACTGCTGTAATTAGAAATTCCCATAGCTTCTGTAGAATACAGTGGAAGAAACATTTCTCTGGAAGTTTTCACATAAAAGAAAACTACAGTCATGTACAAGGCACACTAAAACTATTAGTAACAGTACACACAAATTGCAACAATTAACACCTCTACACCGCTCCTATCCAGGACACTGCATGTTTGTTTCAGTTCCACACTAAAACTACAGCATTTTTCATAAATAATTTTTGAATAGGAACACCTGGATGAAACATCTAACTAGTACCTAGTTCCAAGATTTACATACTAAAACAAATTATGAAGATTTTTATCTTCAGAATTCTGCATTTAAAACTAATAAACTTGATATTGATGATGTGGGTAGAAATTTGTATCTTACTAATTCAAGATGATAGTGCAATTTGATTAAGTTTTTGTGCAAAGCTTGAAGTCAAGCAGTGAGAAATATTTTGCCTAGCAAAATTACTATTTAAGTTCTACCTATTGCAGAAGTTGAAGTCCAGTGCATGAACTTACCTGTTAACACAGAAATATTGATGATTTTCAGGATTGAGTGCACCAAAGTATTTGGCTGGAGCTGATCTAGCTGCACATACTGAACATCATCCAGTCTCTGAACTTGTCTTTGTGGAATGTCTCTGAAGTGTGGAAATTCTGATGATATGTATGCCAATAAGCCATGGAGAGCACCACCATCCACCATAGGATGAACTTACATGGAAAAAAGGCAAAGGCACAAACTGGTTTTTATGCTTACAAGTCTAAAACTTATGACCTGGAACATGTTTACACTGACAAAATCAAAACAGTTTAAGAATAATTTTAAGGTGAGAAATTCCTGAGATATGTAACACTTGGTCTGAAATTAATCTGTACTTCAGGGTACTATCAAGAGGAGGCAGATGAAGTTAAGCTAAGTGCAATACTGTAAAATACATCAAAAAAATCTTGTATCATAGCTTGGTAAGAAGAAAGCTGTTCTTGATGATTGACCTCAGAGTCTGCCTTAAAGAGCTGGCATCACCATAGTGGACCTCATAAAGACAGGAAGAACTGTGGTGATACTTCCACAGTATTTTCCCCTCAGTCTCCAACTCTCCATGGCCTGCAATTAACCACTTTCCCTGAATGGATCTACTTACTCCATTTTGCAAAACATTTACTCCTTATGAAATCTCAGACATCACACAGCCAGGTCCTGGGGTAACTGCTCTTTCCTAAACTAAACTTATTTTTTTTAGAGTTCAGAGTGGTGGCCACCACAGATAGGCACTCCACATGCCTATCTGATGTCATGTCCACATCTTGTGCTCAGGTGTTCCTGTCATACTTTTCCATTGTGTTTTGTACCTCTCAGTTGCACACATTTCCATTCTATCCCAGGTGTGAGGCATTGCCAACAAAATGCAGTACTTGAAATAGGTCTTTTACTGTGATTTTCACGGCAACTTATGCACAACAATCTTACATTCTTCTGGACTGAGAGCTGAGCAGTTCCCCAGATTCAGTAACTGACTGGTAAATGTAGACTGAAGCATGACCTCTCCACACCAATGATTCTCATACATTGTTATATCTGCAAGAAAAAAGCAACCTTATCAACTCATGTGTCAACAATATTGAAGTATATAATTTTTCTGGACTACATAACCATCTGGCATACAGAAGTGTAAGGCACAGGGTTTGAAAGAGATCACTTGGAAACACAGTGATTATTTTCTTTAATCTACCAACACCATTCACAATGAGTTAATAAAATTTTCTCATTAGCTGGATGTAACTCTTAAATTCATTAGCCTCCTGGCACACACTGCTTAGGTCTGGTTTGTAGCAGCACTTGTACTTTTCAGGAACAACTATTTTAGAACACTGACACCTTACAGAATAGCCCTGACTCTCCACGGTTGTGAGAGCAAACTTCCAGGGAATAGTCAATGTTCCCCCGGCCAGGATGACTGAGAATTCAAATGATCTAAGTGATGTAAGAAAGCAACTTACAAATGCTGAGCCACAGTTCCAAATTACTTGTTACATTATTTTACTTTAACAGGCACTTTAAAGATCCGTATTTTAAAGAAGCAAACAAAAGAACCCTCACCTGTAAGCAGAACAATATCCCCAGGAAACACAGTGAGGGACCAAAATGCAGCACCACGCCACAGCACCACCTTTCTCTCAATTTCTGACTGGTCAGTAACAACAATTGTTGCTACAGGAACTTTACATGAAGATTTTGGTTTAGTTTTCATCTGTATTTCTTTTATATGACAAGGATGCACAACTGTGACCAAAATATTGTACTTCTGATCTTTGCTGCAGCAATTCTTGAGTAGTGATAGTTTCTTCTGGAGTTTCTTGAGCTCTGTCATCCTGTCTGGATCCACTCTCACCCCAGAACCAGGTGGAGAAGAATTCAGTTTCGCTCTCTTGGATTTCAGCTGTCTTTTAAATGCTGAGTGAAAAAGATGAAAGGAGTCTTCGTACTTGCGGGGTCTTTTAGAAGAGTTCTTGTGAGAACAGTTCCCTTGAGAGCACAGTATTCCAGAGTTCAAAGGCTCAATATGGATCTCATTTACAAATTGCTCAGCAGGAACATGAAGTTCTTGAAACTTTTCCCCATTTTCCTGAGCACTTTCTTCCTGTTTTGTAGCTTTAATCCAAACATTTTCCTCATCATCCTCAGAACTGAAAAGTTCAAGAGAATTTGTATGCTCCTCCTTATATTCATTTTCAGTCACATTAGTAGTACATGTTCCAACACCAGAATCACATTGGAAGTGATCATACTGCAGTTCTTCAGCTTTTTTGCCTGCTGCTATTTCTGACAGCTTTACAGCTCTTTCCTGCACATCATTCTGTGCAGAAACAGCCACCTGACTTGAAGTCACTACAATACGAAATTCAGTGTCTGCTGACACTGCAAAGTCTGCACAGTCACTTGGTTCTTTTGGTTTGGACTCCAGGCCTTTTTGGAAAACCATATCCATATATTGACTGAGATGTTCCTGATGCTCACTTGTGTGAGCTGCCTGAAGCCCCACAGAGTGCAGGTGGATGCTGACCTGCTCAGTGCTGGCAACCAAAGCAGAAATGTCAGCGCTGTTGACCTCTGAAGGGCTGGCTTTTCTCTCAGTGAGGTCTGGGCAGGCACGTGGTGCTTTCTCTTGTGCAGCTGATCCTGCACAGCTCTGGGGCAGGAGTTGATCTGCAGCCTGAGTTAGATCTGCAGGGGTGTATCTAGCTTTGGATACCCCACAATCACAGCAAGTCAAACCTGTGCTCTCTTTAGGTCTGCTGGTCCAAGTTACTGCCACAGGGGCAGGAGAGGTCACATCTTTTCCTTCTTTTGCCATGGACCTGCCCTGCTGAGCGCTGTCCCCACCTGTGGGGACTCCTGGGAGTGTGGAGCTTTCTGCCTGGGGCACTGAGGGGGCCGCAGCAGCCAGGACCTTCCCAGAAACAAATCCATGTGCATCACACCAACAGCGCAGCTCTCTCCATTTCTCACCAGCAGGGCCTGAACTACGGGGCTCTAACCCCTCCAGTGACCTTGGAATACTGGGTGCTCCCACAAAAATATGAATTTGAGGTCTTTTTGGCATTTTTGAATGCTGTGTAACTTTGACTTGAATTAACGTGGTTTATGGGATAAGCACAATAATAAATACTAGCAAATGCAAAAGTAAAGATTTTACTTTTTCTTTACAATTTTAAAACCACTTGAAATTCATGGGAGTATTTAATAGTTTAACTGGGAATACCTTACTTGACTACTTAAACCCTATAAAAATAGACATAAAAAATCTAAAAAGGGGAATTTCCTTTAGAAATATTTAACATTTATTTGTGTCAAACTTGCATAGAAAAGTAAATTTACAGCAACACTTACATTCTGATTCTGGCACATGGAAGCACATTATAGTGAAGTTAAATTAATTATTGATCCATTTGTCTTCACTTATTTTTGCTAGTTAAACAGTCAAATGTGATTTCACTATTCAATACTTGATTTTAACTCATCTGAAACAAATGTAAGAAATCTTCATAGCATGGTTACGAGACCATTTCATCTCTCCAAAAATTACAGTTTCAACTAAATGAATAAAACACTAGAGCTATTTAAAATTAAAGTTAGCTAAAAATGCAATATCTTAGATGCTGTTTTAGCCTGAAACTACTGTTTAAGAGCACAGTAAAGCTTGAGCAGGCAATTTTATTTACTTTAATTCATTTATGTAGTATCAAACTACTCAAGAAATTACTAGCTTTTCTAGCTAATTAAAAGCAAGCCCACTTACACAGCAGACAAAAAGAAGACCTTTTGTTTTTTAAAATGTTTTCTGTATAATTATAGTTTTAAAATGTGCAGAAACAGTTATAACTGTTCATTAAAATACTGATTACAGACTCTTGTTTTGCGAGTTCTGTTGCTAATAGAAGTTGCTTTAATAGGCAATTCTGCAGATGTAGAAAAAATCCGAGAGCTAATCCAGCTGTAAATAGAAGGAAAAGAACATTAAAACAAATGGAGCATTGAAAAAATACGCAAAATTTTCATTTAGTACTAATTAAATTAGCAATCATTTTCCTAACAACTCCACTAGGGGTCGATAAATCTGCACATTCCTAAGGCTTGTTGTAACACGGAAAAACCATAAACATCCCGGAATAGTGATCTGTGGTATATCATTGCTGTCACTGGAAAAGAAATATACCATCACTAATATTAGATAAGGCAAAATACAAAGAAGCTACAAAACCCAGTGCCTGGTATTGCTCACTTTTATGCTCATAACAAAATAAATACCGCTTAAAACACTGGAGCGTCCAAACTTCTGCAGTTGTACATTTAAATTTAGTCACAGTAAATGGTAACATTTAGAGGACAATACCCAAAGCTGTGAAAGCTTTGAGTTATATAAGGAATGGTAATATACAAATAACCAGAAGAACATAATTTACAGTCAGCACTAAAGTAGTGGATCAGGTAAGGGAAAGACAAAGCAAAGTGATAGTGAGGTTGAATCCCTAAAGAAGTGATGCTAATAAGTTTTGCAGATAAAAGGCTACCTAACATACATGATGTAAAAAGCTCAGTAACAGATCTGTGACAAATAGAAAATGTTATTATCAGTTCAAAGGAACTTGGTAAATGTCCAGTTTTATAGTAATTTATCAGCCCCTCATTTGAAGTATCACATCTCTTTCACTCTTTGACGTGTTTAAAGGTTTATAAGTTACACAAAGTTTCAGAAAGTTTTCCTTAACCTTCCAGTTCTGTAATTTCTCTAAACTCAGGATTTGCTTTTCTGATTCACATTTTGCAGTGCCAGTACATTCAAACCCAGGTTGGATGGGGCCCTGAGCAACCTGGTCTAGTGAAATGTGCCCCTGGCAGGGAGTTTAGAACTTGATGATTTTTAAGAACCTTTCCAACCTGAGCTGTTCTATGATTCTATAATCACACCAAAGGAATTGAATCTTTATGTTATTTAATGAATGTTTGCAATTAAAATATAAACTATATTTTCAAAACATAAATTACCTTAGGAATGGCAAGTGACCTCTGCCAACTTCCTGATTCATGTAATAGGTCCACTACTAAATTACATGCTTCGGCAATCTCCAAATGACTTTTTGGGTCAAAGATGTCAAACTCCTTCCTGTTCTAGGAATCATCAGTACCTAAAATCAGTTAAGTCTATAAATCAGAAAAAAAAAAAGGTTTACCTAAATTCTCTGTATGTAAGACTGTTTAAAGAACCTTTGCTTTGCTGCTTTAGAACAGAATTATTATTCACTTCATAACTTTTGTTAGTGAGGTTCTGTACTTTATCATAAATAAAAGTCCGAAAGAACAATTCACTACAGATTTTAAAAGATTAATAAAAAAAAAATACTAATCATTTTAGTCAATTTTTACTGCCACAAAAAAAAAATCAATTTTATACTCTAGTTAAATTATCTGTGGGCAGATAGTGGGTTAACTACACTAAAGATAACAGGAGCTAAAACTCATAAAGATACAACTGAAACCTGAATGCACATATCCATTATACCTGTTAATTATTACACCATTTCCTAATTTGTGGAAAGGTGCTCTTTTCCTAACAGCCAATGAAAGCCAAGCTTTTTATCTCTGAAATGGTCAGAGTCTGATTGATGGGTCAATGATCTATTAAAAAACAGTAACTGCATCAGCAAGTTTTACATTTGCAAGACACTGCAACTGCAGTTTAATATACAGAAATATATTATGCTACATAGTGTATTTCTTCCAATCTAAACACTAAGACAGGAATTCTAAATTTAAAGGTTTTTAGAAGGAACTGTCATTAACAGGTATCAATTGATTTGCTGCACATAGAACAAAATTTAAAGTACCTTTAAAAATCCTCTTCCCATAGTTACTCTAGAAATGTTCTGATGAACATACATGACCTTAAAGTACCCTAAAATACCCTGGAGATACTCATTTATTTTATTGCATATTTTTCTACTCACTAACAGCATTCATTCACCATGATAATCATTAAGCATGCAATAAAATTGGTAATTCAAGAGAGTAATACAGCTTCAGGCTCCTATCATCCCTGAATGTTCACGGTAGCCACATGCCTAAATCTCTGTTTTGAGAAATTACATCCAAACAGTCTCATCAAGTCTACTTAAGCGCTGTACACTGAAAGTAAACCACACTAATTCAACCTCCACTTAAGAGTTTCTTTATGTCTGTTACACACAACAAAGTTTCAAGCTACAAATAAAACTACAGAAATAAAAACCAGCAATGTATCAAAACAAAGGACTATGGCAATATAATGCAAAAGTGTTCTTTCCCCTCTAGAAACACTACAGTTTTAGGAGATAAACAGTGCCTTCTTTTAACTTCCTACTTTGATTTGCTGCAGCTTGACCATGAACATCCTAAATGCTAAGTGGTTAATGACTTGATCCCTAAAATATGAAAGAAAACTTTATATTGTCCTTTACCTGCTGAAAAGCTGGCCCAGTAAGTAATAAATATATAAAGTAGGATATTCCTTAAATTCCAAATTTTAACTTACATTGTCAACTTGACTCTCCCTTATTTGCATACTTGATTTTACAGTCCTTGTACATCTAGTATGAAAAATTAAAGGATTGATTCATCTACCTTACAACAGAGGAAACTGAATTATTCATAGCCATCTTCAGAGTATTTAGTTTCAGTTCAATTCAAGCTGTAGGGATGTTTGGCTGGGCTTTTCTGTTTTTGAAAACTCAACCCATGTGTTTGTGGAATAGAAAATCTACTTAGTTGCTGATGAAAGGAAAGCTAGAAAAACTTCTTGATGCAGAATTCATATTGCATCACAGGAAACTCTTCTGGCACTTTCACCATGCTGCTCAAACCTCCCTCCAAAATTCAATAGGATCTTTTTAAAAAGCCAGGTACTGCAGCTGTACAGTAACTTTGAAAGAAGAAACAGCAAACAGTGTAGTAACAGTTTCATACTCTTAGAAACTGAAACAACTCTGGGATGAAGTGATGAACACATTACAGGTTTGCCTGTAACTTGTGCAAGAAAAAGAAGGGTGATCCTTCTGCCAACAAGTCCTGCTGGCACTGCAAGTAAATCAATACACCAGCAACAGCACCTGTCTACTAAATCAATAAGCTTGGTCCAAACACATACTAAGAGGAACACAATGGAAAATAAAAAATGACAGAAGAAATCAAGCTAAGAAACTTGTAGCTGAAGCAAACTTAGTCTACCTAAGAGTGAGGGATGTATCATGTGGGGTTAAAAGAAGATTATACATGTACATGAATGGCAGCTCAAGGAAATGTACGTGGATTGCATTAGCCAAGGCTGGTGGGAACCAGCAAGAAGTCAAGGGCACACAGATGTGGGAGAACATCCAGGTACACATGGGCAACTGGGGAATAAACAGGATAGGGCTTATTTCTGTCATCTATTCTTTGGTGACTGGTACAAACACCAAGCCCCTTTTATCTGAATTTTAATACAAAGTTTCAGGCAAAGGCTGTATTCCTTTCCATAACTGACCTGTTCATACAAACACAAATGCAGGATGGTTATTTGGCTCACATAGTAACACCATGTTAGCACATGGAATACTGAGCACAGAGGCTGCTGTCAACCAGACCTGTGGTGAAGCAAGAACCCTGCTAGCTCACATCAAAACTGATGAAAATCACAAGCCTTCATTTGCCTACAGCAGTATCTGTAACTAGTATAAAGTTACTTCTAAATGAAGTCCTCAGGTTAATATTGACCATAAAATAATTCCTATTAGTACTTAATATTGAAGTTAAATAGCAGCAACACTAATCCATTCAGTATTTAGTTCTTCTCAGTGGCTATTACCAGACAACTACAATACCATTTGGACTCAAGATAGGTACAGCTGGTTTACAAGTAAATAAAAAGTAAATAAAACCTGTATTCAGCCATACATAGCCATAAAACACAAGGTATCCATTTTTTTCCTTATTTGGAGCACTTTCAGTAATGAGATGATTTTTAGAACAGAACAACTATGATTTAGGTATCACAATAGAAACCTTCCTAAATATTCCTGCAGCAGCAGGGAAATAATTTAAACCAGAAATCAGTGTTCTATGCAGTTCCATAGCCTGACACTGTAAAAAATGTTAAATCAAAATACTGAGTAAGAAGAGGCAAGTTGTTCTTCACAAGTACTGAACACAAGTAGAAAGCAAGCAAGAAGGTTTCTAAAGCTGTGCTCTAGAAGGAAAATATTTCCCTGGATCTGAAACAAAGACATTTCTTTTGTAAATACAAGCTTGGATCATATAAAGGCATCTACTGAGCAGTTGCATCAGCCATTTTATTTTACCATTATTATTTTTTGGAACCAAATGATGCAAAAGTCTGAAACCCTGATAATAAACTTTCAATTCAGCCACTGAGAAAGTCTTCATTGTGTTTGAAAATTGGAGTAAAGTTAGTAGGCTTTTGTGATTAACTTGATAATTCTTTCCTCACTGTGCCTTTGGAGATGGCCCCTTAAGTAAATGCTATTTATTGATTTTTGTTTTGCAATATACAAAAACGTATAATTAAGGAGATATGAGCATCCAGTGGCTGCTACAAACAAAAGAAGTTAAAAGTTCTAGAGAACACTGACCTTTTGAGTAGCAAAGAAAGATAAAGGTAAAAGGTCAAAGATACACAAACGTGCCATGCACGTTTTGTTGAAGAACATTCATTCCCCAAACCCTTCTTTTTGAGAACTATTCAAACAACTAAACTGCTATACATTCTGTCAAGAAAGATACCATTCCATGTATTTCAGCATATTAAAATACCTCACAATATTAGTATGGCATCATTTTGGTTTTTTTTTTTTAGAAAAGCTATTTAGTATACAGAAAATCTTCCACAAATATCATTACCAACGAAAATCTATGTTGGATCTGAAACCTGATAAACAGAGGTGGATAAAACAATACAGGACCTAAGATGAAAGCAAGGTAATTGGTCAAAGAAACATCACAATAGCCTGATTTCCATTAGATTAACTGCTGGTAGATTTGACTTATTAGGACCAGAAAACAAACAAACAAACAAATAAATAAATTAAATAAAATAAAACAATAAATAAATAAATAAATTCTAAAAAGTAATCTTTAAAATACAAAGCCATCAATATCATTTTCTCATCTTTACAAAAACCTTACTCAAAAAGATGAGGTTTTATAAAGAAAACCTGGATGCTGGCTGCACATTCGTAGTCAAAAATGGGATATTGTCACTGTTTTGGACAACAGCCACAGACTGTCCTTTTGCTTTTGTATAGTGGGAGACAGGGTGTTGAAAAGGTGTAATTTTTAAGTTTACCATGTAAAGTAATCTATTTTATTACCATGTACGTAATCTACCAGTGACAGGAAAATGTCTTTCACCCTCCACCACAAGTGGTTATGTTAGCAATAGACCCTAACAGAAGCTGCGCGTCCTCTTGGCTTTAGGACAAGTGGGATACTTCTCATTTCTCATGTCAGCATCACTAAACAATTCAAGTTTACTGTCTGTCAACTGAAAAAATCACTCACTCACTCCAAGAAGTCCTACCGGAGCACACAAGTCATCACTAGATCAAATCAAGTTCCAAAGCTGTCCAAAACTACAAGCTGCACAAGGAGCTCCAGAAGAAGGCAGGTGACACAGGAGCCCACAAGACACCTTTAGAGCAACAGCTCAATCATGACTTCATTTACTTCATCACTGTTTAGACAGAATCCCTCCAAAAGAGCAAGCATTTAACCTTCCTGCACACATAAATGGCAGCAAGTACTTTTTGTCAGGACTGAACCTGTGGTGCCAGACCTATCTATTCCCTCCCTACCTCAAGCCACACTGTGCACCTTTCATCTGTTCCTCCAGTGTGCAGCTTCATCCTTTAAGTGGGATCATTAGTGCATTTCTGTGATGTTCAAAGGAGCTGGCAATCCAATCCAATCAATAGCTGATGTCCTCAGCACTTTCATATCTCAGGAAGATGAAAGCTGGCTTTACACATTTCTATAGATCCAGTGTCTCAGAAGAAAAGTTCAAACACATACTTTGGATGTGAGCATTGTCATTTAGACAAAACCCTTGAGAGATGTTAACCACATGACAGTACTGACTTTTACATCCAAATCCAGAATTTCAGTTCTTAGAAAGGCAAAGGATTTTCAAGACTACTTTACTATTTCCCTTTTGCACACACTCCAAAAATACACTTCAGCTGTTAAGTGAAAAGAATTTGCTCTACTAGCTGTAAGTCAAGAGGTTTAAGATGTTTTAACAGATAAAGCTCCCTTAAGGAAACATAACCTTCAGACTTGGGCCAGACTGGCTCTGTACACTGCTGCATTGCAAAGAGCACTGATGGTTCACTGCCCACACTTGCTCCTTGTTGTGGCCACACAAGGAACTCACCTACCAACTTCTCTGCAGAACTGCATCAATGTCAAACACTCTTCCACAGCTATTCCAGCTAAGCAGTAAAGTTGTTAATTTACTAGGGCACTGCAGGAAACCAAGACAAAAATTCAGATTCTTTTATAAGTGAGTAAGAACTAGAGTGAATCTTCTGGAAACAGAAACAAAGTTTTCAAGTATTTTGGCATTTAGTTAGGAAAAAATTAGGATGTGATAAATAAAGAAAATTAGCATTAGCTTTTTAATAGCTAAGCCTTTACATTTCAATGGTTTAGATGGATGTTAGTTCAGCAAAGTGGTTAAGCTTTAACAGGGAACAGGTGACACTGAGTAACTATCAACATAGCTGAGCCAAAGGTGCCTTTTAGATGCAAATCTCCTTATTTCAAAGAGGTAGCTTTTCTCTCAGATTTCAGGGCAGCAATGCACTTTGACTATTTATTAAAAATATTTTGACTGATTTGATTATACTTCAAAAAACTGTAGATCACAATTTCTATCCTGCTGTGCCCCCAAAAGTTGAAGGAAATCATCACAATTGAACAAAATGTGAATTAATTGTGTTAATTAAATGCCAAAACATTGATTTGGCCTGTAGCCTTTCCCATGGTAATTCAGCTGTCTGAAAACACCTCAAGCAAAATCAAAAAACTCAAGGTAAGGTGTAACAAGTCATCCTGGGTCTCCCTCTACTGTTGCTAGTCACATTGTGTAGCAGCAGGGCACAGTAGCATAACCACTGATAAAAACCTTCTTGTACCTTTGTTCTCAGTCAAAGCACATCATTTTCTTCCCTGTTTTTGTTCTCAGTTATTATCTGTACTGTGCTATTATTGATGTGCACCTTCACTCAGCTGCCTTTGATTCATGTTTTTTGTTTTTATGCTTATGGTTCATTTTATGGTTTTATTACTTGCAGTATTACATAGTCCCTGAAATTTTAAGTTAACTTCCAAAGCCCCTGAAGTATGAAGAGCTAAGGATGGAAACTAAAGAGATTTATCTATTTATTCATTTGTCTTCATGCAGAAGCTGCTCCAATGTGAAGTAAAACTACACATTGCTTCTTTCTGCAATATAATGCAGACAAAGCAGAGATTAAAGAAATGGTCACCTCATAGTTTAACACCTTGTGTAATCCTGTTTGCAAATACAAATTTTTTTCTGTCTGCCAGGTGGTGCCAGTTGTATACTTGATTTTCACTAGAATAGAAACAATAGGACTGATGTACACATAACCAGATATTGGCTACTAGCATATTAGTATATTCTTTGTCCAGAAAACCTTGAGAGCTGCTTACAAAGTTAAAATCACAATAGTTTCCAAAACATATTTTAAAAAACACTAGCAGGAAGTTTTCACATAGAGCAGAAGCGGAAGTGGCAATGTTATAAATCT
This sequence comes from Cisticola juncidis, assembly GCA_013400215.1. Lineage (NCBI taxonomy): Eukaryota > Metazoa > Chordata > Aves > Passeriformes > Cisticolidae > Cisticola > Cisticola juncidis. Next base: position 1,090,685 of record VXBR01012239.1, on the reverse strand, counting down.
ATATTTTTAATAAGAGTTCTGTTTAATGGCCCAACACACAAATGAGTTTGGTACTAAAGTAGCTCTGAGAGTGTTTTGAACCCCACCCTTATTCCATGTCAAGGGATATCATTTACAGAAAGACAGTTACTGTTCTGTGTGACTCGTGGTGCTTTAGTGCTACAACCCCCACCTCAAATTTTACATTTGTTAAAACATGAAAGAGGAAAATTAGAGGTGAAGAAACACAAGGAATTTGCAATCCATTCCATATCTAAGTACTCTATGTATCCAGCTAATGATTTGAGTAATTCCAGGTTTAACCTGCTTGTGTGAGGGAGCACATGGAATAGAAATAAACAGCTCCTGAAGAACTGAGCATATGACAGGAAATGAGTAAATAGATATTGGTTTCCCTTCCAATAAATTTCACATTGAAATCTGTTCACATGAGCTTACTTTAAAAGATTTCAAGAATAGCAGATAAAGCAGAAAACTCAAAAAGCTATTACACTAAACATGTGATCCATTATCCTTCTCCAGAGATTAGTAACCTTTACAACAGAGCAGAGATACAGGAATTCAAAAAGCAGTACAGTTTGTTCTGTCTTGGCTAATGTTCTGAGTTACCTGACATTGCACTCCAAGAACTGTACCTATGTTAACATTACATTTTATATAAAAACTTTATCTTGTAAATAAAACCAACATACCATCCAAATGAGTGTCAGTTTAGGAGCCATGTGTTCATAAAAAACATTAAGTGAGGTATGGCAACATCTCATGTTAAACGTTATGAAACATTGGAGCAAAAGAAAAATTTGAGATAAATAAAAGACATAAAACTAAACCACTAAGACAGCATATCTGTCAGCACAAATCTAAAAAGCAGCAAATGGAGATTTAGTTTATATGATGGAAACAAGATTAAAAATAATTGAAGGCATCTTTTCAAAAACAAAGACAGTATTCATTCAGTAACTACAAGGTATTCAGAGACAAGTGAGAATCAAAATAATAACAAACTTCTCTCAACAGGAACCTTTTGACATTACAATTTATAAACAATATATTACCAACTTCAGCTGCCAACAGAAAAACCATGTAGAACACTGAACCGTCTGATCACAGTGAGAGAAAAATTATTAAGTGATGGGTATGGATGGAAAGTTTCACAAAGTGAGCAAGTGCAATAATTACATTTGATGAAGCTGAAAAGAAAAACATCCAAAACAATGTTCACTTAAATTCCATGCCTCACTGAGAAAGGCAAATATTGAAGAGGGAAGAGATAACATAGTAAGAATTAAGAATAGTGCAATCATAGTGTGTAGTTTTCAATTCCTTCATACATTATGATGTTACTTGTTGCTTTTTTCTCCATATGGCAACAAGTAAGTTTTACTTTACCAGTTCTCAAGGAAGTTAAAATTCCAATCCCAAATAGGACCAGCTGTCTCTTTACCTATGCTTATCCCTTTAACTTGGGAAACACTGTGTTTATAAACCAAGCACTTACATTTTACATCCAGGTAAGTTCAGCGGATAAAGTTCTGATCCTGGAAGCTATTCTGTGCAGTTCTCCTCCCCAGGCAGCTCTGAAGTGACAAACTGGGTATCTCAGCTTTCCTTGGAGCATGCAAACATGGAGCAGGAAGCTGTCCCTAGCAGCATTCTCCACTGCTGAGCACTGCAAAGCTACTAACAGTGTATGGCTGGATAGAATGGTGGTGTTAAGTGAAGCTTTTCCTCTCCAAACAGAGCCCAGCTTTTTAAGACTATAAATATCGAGAAAATGAAAGCCCCTTAAAAATGTTTTGACTAACATTTATCTTTCAAAAAACAAAATTTCACTCTTGCAGCCAACATTAGTGTTTTAGAAAGATATGGGGAAACTTTACCCCAAGAAGTCAAACCCCATTCTTTCAAATTCTCAATAGCTCATCTTATATAAATCAAAATACAGTTTAGTGGGACTGAAGCTGTTCCAATGTAAGAGTTATCTAAGCTTTTCCACATTACATTGGCTTTCCAGTCTAGTTCCAGGCTCCATGACAGAAATTTGCTATCACACTTCACATTAATAAGAGTACTCATGATACTTCAAGAGTAGCTCTATTCCATTATTTTAAAAATTGGATAGTGACTTCTCAGCTGAGGAACCAGATGTCAAGAGCAGCACTACTGGCAGAAATCTGCCCACTGATCTTTGGGGTCAGTACTGCTGTACAAGCACTGATGCAATGGGATGGGGGATTGAGCTCGCTGCAGGAATGGAAGTCTCACGCCTGGGAAGTCAGGGCTCTGCCTCCTGGGGTTCCACTGCTGGACACAGGCAGCCCAGGGAACAGCCCAACTGCAGAGTCTGCATTCCCAAGAGATTCCCATTACAATTAGCAATCCAGGATGTCACAGAGCTAATAAAGGTACCTTCCTCTATCTCATCTCAATTTCATGTCATTTTATGACCTAGGGTGGGAAAACAGAAAAAAACAAACAAGTCTAAGTTCAAGAAACTACACTGCCTTAAACAAGTTGATTTGACCTTCTCAGCAAAAAAGCACAATCATATCTACACTGGCATATTCCCAAAGAACTCGTGCCAACCCCAGCATTTATTTTCTTTGCTTGTTGAGTAATTCCACCTCAGTTGGCATTTCAGAAAATTTTCTAACCAAATATAGCCACAGGTCAAATTATATTACCTACTCTTCACCTGCCATCATGCAATTTGCTGGATGAAGACTTGCTGAGAGACTGACTTCTTTTCAGACATATTAAGCATACAGTATGAAAATAACTGGAATAAAATCTGCTGACAAAACATAAATATAATGTATTTGACAACCAGTCCTTTATCCAAACTGACCCACTAAAGTAGCTTATGGATGAAACCATGGGTAGTATTTGTTATTCCAAGAAAACTTCTGCTCATTCCTCTATCTCTAATTTCTATGGATTCTTTAATCCAACAGAACCTGCAAAAGCCTACTTAACTTCTATTTTTCATCATCTTCAACATAAAATTAATGAACTGCAGTTCTACTAGACCTTACTATTTCTGTTCATAGGAATGAGTAAATTGAATATGCTCTGAAAAAGGATAAACATTCAAGACAAGAAGTATTTATCACTTTGGAAAATAATCCAAGACTTTCCTATATTTCTTGAAGAAAATCAAGTCTGATAGGAGAGAAACTATGAGTTTATTAGAAAAGCAAATTCCAGGAGTTTCTCCTTAAGAATACATACTGCCCACGCTCCATAATTTCTGGCCTATATTCATTCAGATATGAGGACCTTACAAGTTTGTAAAATCAGCTCAGTTCCAAGCAATACTTAATGTATTTGTCCTCCCTACATTTTTAAGAAGTTGGGAGTAAATTATCATGCAGACTCTTTATGGGAAGTGAGGCAATGAAAGGTTAAGTAACTTTTGCTTGCACAGTACATTGAACCAAGTGTAGAACTCACTGGGTGAATCTTACATACTCATACCTTAAACATTGCACTGCCATTCCCCAGTGCATAATCCTTCACCTTTTTGATAAGATACACAACTACCCTTTTCACCTCAGCTTTTCACCCCATCTCTTGAGATTTTAACAGTCTGGTTACATGATTTCTATATCTGCAATTCTCTCTTCCTGCAATATAAGATCTATTGTCCTCCTCTGCTTTTATTCCTTACTTGTTTAATGAAGGTGGGTCTTGAGGTCTCAGGTGCTGCTTTACAAGCACAGAATAATCAAATGATTCAGTGTCAGGATTAACACAGGACATCTGATCCAACTATTTTTTTTGATTTAGTTCCTGAACCTCATACACTATTTGAAGGAAGTTCTCCCTTACCTTAAATTGTGCGGAACACATCCACACAATCAAGCCTTAGTTTTCAAAATGTTAAGAATTACTTTAATTCCTGAGGCAGTGCCTTATAGTCTATTGTGACTTTAGGACTCACTCTGGGAGTAAAAAGATGAATGTTTTGTCACATAACAGGCCTTTTTTTTTTCTTTCAGTTAACAGGCCCATTAACTTCTTTAACTTACATAACCTTCACTGAATTAGCCATCTAATAAACCAGAATAAACTGCACCTAAAACTGAGTAACATTAATGGACTTGCTCTACAAACATGAGTTCAGTGTAGGTGAGGGGTGAAGCAGGGAGAACAGAACAGTGAAGGAGAGAGGCTTCTAATTCCTTCCTTCACCTATTCATCTATTACTTTGAGGTTTTTGGTCACATGAGGAAGAAGCTCCATTTCTGCTTAGGTAGCCCAGTGTTATGTTGATGTAAATGCCACAGTGATAATGCAGCCTTAAAACCTGAGGTGAACACAGAGCATCCTCTGTTCGACAAAGCTCATCTCTAATGATAACTGAACAATCTGAAAGCAGACATTATTCAGATTGCCATTTAGTGTTCCTTTCCTAATCTAAAGAAAAACACCAGGCTTACGTGAAAATTGATAAGATGAAAGAAACCAGGATAAGCTTTCACAAATTTTATGGTGATTTTAACTCATTTAGTCAGAAGACCACAATACAGCAGTCCTTATGAAACCAGAAAATCTCTTACTAATGATATGCAGGGACCTTATCTTTCCAGTACTTCAAAATAAGCTTAATTTCAACCTACTGGCCTTCTAAGGAAAAAACTAGAAGAGATTAAGTAGAACAGGTAAATTAGACATTATCTTGCCAACACTGACAAGATTAGACAATAAATAATAATCAAGAAAAACTTGATACAGTGTTTTCAAAATTTGTTCAAGTGTACTCAAGAAGGGACAATTTAATTAAAACAGCATTATTTCCTTTTCTGTTCTATTTTCTCATTTTGAAATTCCACTGAGATGAGCCATAAAACAGTGATTTTGTGCTGGATCTCTACATCCAGTGGGCACCATGAACAACCCTGAGGTCTGCCAAAGATGACCAAGAAAAGATATCACATATACATTTTTATCCAGCATAACCAGCTATTTTTTTCCCGCTCCAGGAAATCCATAATATGTTGAAAAATACCAGCCAGTGTACTCCGGGTTTTCTGATAACACCAATTTCAATTACACCAACAAACTTGAATGGCAGTTCTTAATGCTTTGTATCTGGGCTTCAGCCTCCAATATATTTCACTGAAGATTTAAGCATTCAAATATATTTTAACAATCTTGACTTCTATAATGACTCTTCCAAAGTGAAAGAGCCAAAAGTTGATTTTTTAATAGCAATGCAAACAAAAGCACTACAGAAGACTAGTATTCTCTAGTTCATAAGAGCTTTCATGTTTGTTATTTAAACAATACACACTACATTTATGTCAACAACTTCTGATTGTCAATTGAGTATTAAACCAAGAAAAAACTGGTTTGCAGCCTCTGTTTGCATGCTGGAAAGATCTTGGGTATAATTTTCAGCCAGAAAGCCAAGGACACCAAGAGTTGCAAAAAAGATCCATTTCAATTGTCAATGTTACTTTCAAACAAGTCTTACTTCACTCCTGGCAAACCACTTTCTGATATCTGTTATTTGCTATGTTCACTGAAGTCGACAGGAATTATCTAAAAAACATAATTTCCAGGAAATAAACTGACTAAAGTACTTTCTTTTCCTCCTAACCTTATTTAACAGAAGAAAGCTGGCATGCTCACAGTACATCTGTGGAAGATTTATGTCTGTATATCTATCAGCTTTACCATTATTACCTTTTTCATCACCTAATTTCAAACACACTTAAGAGCAAGATGAGCATCACAAATATTTCAGGATTGGGTAACTGTATCATGCCCTTTTTGTCTTTTAAACTAGAAGTGAGGAAATACCACTCAAAAGCTAAAGATTATGCCACAGTGACACAAACCAGCTGCTCACTCAGATTCTCACTGATACAGCAACTGAGAAAGGAGAAGCCTTTACACTGACTGACCCACAGAAGCCTCTGCCATGAATGGCCACGCTGATGGGAAGGTCACTGAAATCAGATTAATTTGTTACTGACTTCAGCAAGCTTTGGGTCACACCTACAGCCTCCAGAGAGAGTTACTTTTTGTCCTACTCATCTGAAAACCAGAAGTGGTGTTACAGGGAGAAGTGTCATTAAAAAGCATATTTAATATTTATCGGTTAGATTATCTGGCAATACTCATTATCAATATTTGACTTTTATTGACAGTAACAGTACCAAAACATGGCAGTGAGCATTTCTGTGTATAGACTGCCTGACCAAGAGATGAGGCCAGCAGCTCCTGTATACATGAAGAGCTTTTTATATCTGCTCTGTCACAGGGCTGAAGTAACCAGTTGGCAACATCAGTCATCATGCACAGCAACTATATAAACAGATGGAGACTGAAGGGCTTTAAAGCTAATAAACATAAGCACAACCACTTTTCATGGCAATTAAAAATATTTACTCATGAAGAAGTTATCAGAATTTATTCAACATTTTGGTTTCTGCAGAAGAATTATAAATAAGTTAAAACCTCAGAAAACAGCTCTGAACCACTTTTGAAGGTTTTCCCAAGTACCTTTCACCTATGAAGCAGGAACCCCTGTCAAATTCACATCCTAAATAACGACCTAATAGATCTATTGCCTCAATTTTGAAACAAGAATGATATCTTATTTCATATCTATCTTTTATATCTGCAGAAGTTCCACAAAAGTAAATAAAAAGAAATCTTATGTTTGATTAAATAATAAATTTAAATATTATTTTGCTTAGCTACAGATTCTTTTTGTAGCAATGCCTCAAGTAAAAAAACTACATTCACTTTAGCCTAGTCTCTACTAGGCTAAACCTAGAACTTCCTACTTTACTTGCACAATTATGAGTTTCACTCACTACTTTTACAGTGCTACAGACAAGCAAAAACATTACTATTTACAGATGAAGAAAATGATAGTAGCTTATTATTTGAACTCAGTAGTCACGAAAAACTTCAATTTAATGCAAAGTAATACAGAAAAACATTAAATAACCAAACCACAGGTACCTAAAGATCTCATTAATAAGACAAAGTATTGAAAGGTTTAAAGCCTTTATCTCAACAGGAAATAATCTGAATACTTCTCCAATTTTGCATTGCAGAAACATTGCAGAAAGCACATCTCAAACTTGCAGGATGTGCAAATTAACTTCTGCAGCCTGCCTGGAAATTCAGGTTCTTTTTTATGAAAGCAAAAGGAGTAAAAAAAGAAAACCCACAAGTCTGCTCTCCAGATCTGCTATGGCTCAATACAGCTGAAGTTACTTACAGAGGAAAGGCTCTAAACCAATAGATCTCAGTATTGATATCTGATGCTATCAGTAAAAAGGCTTTGGTCTCTGACTGGTTGTAAACAGATGACTGAAGACTTCTGGTCAAGGGTTCATTTGGTAAAAGTGCTCATATAGGCAGTCACAAATTAAGGGAATCTTGTGGGATTCACCTAATCCATAATCCATGCTGCCTGTAAAAGCATTTTACAGGGACAGCTCCACAGCAACACTGAAGCCAGGCAACTGTTCCACACATCCTGGTTCATTCCTGTTACATCCTTGGCAAAAAAAAGGCAAGAGTACAATCAAGAAATATGGGACTTGAAGTACAACAATTAATTCACAAAATTGGAATTTAAATTAGGATCAGTTTACATTAATTATTTCTTAGACTCTTTAATCTGTAGTCTATTTGTTTCATTAAAAAATACATATTTGAAAGAACAAATGCTGTACCAGCATTACCTCTCATCACTTGAAGACTGAACGCTGGTACATTTTCCTGCAGGTAAAGAAACTGCCATCTCCATTTTCACATCTTATGCCAAAACCAATTCAACATGAAGTTTGTACTTTAAAACATTGGGAAGGTGGAAAATAAAACCCATGAACTTGAGAGCATCTCAAGCTAAATAATTAGAAAATAATTAGATTTCCATTTGATACTCTTTGAGTACATTTTCCCACAATCTGCAGGCAGCTCCCATGCAAGAGGACTTCTGTGAAGTCCTCTGCACTTGCTGCTCACTTGCACTGTCTCCATTTAACACAAACACACAGGATTTCAGCCAGGAGGTGTGTGAACAGGACTGCACTTAACATTCCTGTCAGATTCATATCCTCCCATTCACTCAGAAACTATTATGCAACTGTCCAGAGATCTGTTGACTCAGAGGCTGAACAGCTTCTGCAGCAGTTTGAGGTAAGAAAATAACCCCAGTTCTCATCTATTTAGTTAAACCTACAAGGTCTGCATAAAGCAGTACAGCATAGCATTTAAGCCCAAGAAAAAGAGGCTTTTTTGCAATTTCTGGTGAAATGAGGAATGGAAACATAAATGCTCATACAGGCAATTCAAAGGCAAACAACTTGCTTCAATTTTTATTTGGAATTTATCTCAATCAATTCTTTAAGAAAAGGGTAAGAACTGTCAAGTGCCTCACGTGGTATGGCTCACAACTTAAAATGAAAATTTCTGAAACAACTGTAATTCCATTTTGTGTTTATATCAAAAGCAATTTGTCTTCCCAGAAGACAGCTTACCACAGAAAGGAAGTGCTCCTCTGCACTGATCAACTTTTCTCCTGTGTGTGTTGTCTAATGGAGGCTCAAACTCTGCACTGGAGGCAACCCCAGGCTTACCCTGGATTTGAAGGGTTCAGGCAGACAAGGGCAGAGCTATCCAGAGCCCTGGGAGGATCCCTGATTTGCAGCTTCTCTGCTCCTTCTCTCTGCTTGGCTGGTAAGAAAAATGGGATACAAGCTGGGGATAATTTCTGACGTAATTCAGCACCAGCACATCCTGGGAATGTTTTAGCCCCAACTTTTAGCTAGTACTTCAAACAATATAATGGATTAAAGCAGGGAGTATTGGATTCTTATCTTGGATTCCTCTTCTCAATACAATTTTAAAATCTGACACATAGAAAATTACTCCACCTGCTATGAAATATACACCTTAAAACAGTCAACTGCTTTAGGAAGGCACAACACATTGTTTATTATTACTCTTATCTGTAATAAAAATAAACTGTTAAAATATATATATTTTTAGAAGCACCTTAGAAGAAATTAAATCAAGTTGTTTGTCTCCCTCAGTTATAATTCACAGATTTTAAATAGAAACTGATACCTGTCAGGGACACACGGTTGAAAATGACCTTGCTATGCAGTCCATGAATCATACTGACAGCTCCTACCACAGTTATTGAGGTTTTTCTACTTATCTCTCTCTTCAGATGCAGTCCTAAGACAAAAACCTCCTATGAAATTAATGAAGTTAGTGAAACTTCTGGTTGTGAAGACAAAAAGTGATCTTTTAAACCACCCCAGTGATTTTTTTTTAACTGATGCTACTCAAATGTGAATCTTCTGATGACACCCCACACGTTATATGAGAGTAAAGAAGATATAGTTTCCCTTTTATTATTGCAAGTACCACCTTCATGCCTGCTAGAACTCATCCTGAAACATGCCATTTTTAATTTCTTCTGGCAAATTAATTGTGATTCAACTGCTCACTGCTGAGCACATAAGAATACTGGAATGGGGGACACCCATAGTGTCACAACTCTTGCCTTCAGAAAGGACTTGAATCAAACAGAAATGTGGTACAGACCTGCTAAGTTGGACAAAGTGCCTGTAAACTGCACACAATTTCAGTCATAAAAACGTCCAAAACAAAACTCCCTAGTCATCTTATATCTTAAATATTTAAAGACTAAGAAATTTAACATGCTGATTTTGTTAATTCTCAGCATTCAGCACGCATCTTGTTAAGTATTTTGCCAAAATCCAGTCTCGTTTAGAAAGGAGGGTAGGTATGGTACTGCCATTGCTTCAAATACGAGTGTGACTGAGCTCCTGGAGAGATCCACGTGGTTCTCACATTGTCATGTCCATGCTCAGTCTCAAATCCATCCACAAAGTGTGCCACAAACAGCCTGATACTGCAAGCAGCTGACAATTGAGTGTGCTCGTAAATCAGAGGGAACACAGCTGAGAGCAGGAGAGGAGCTGAGCACATTAACCTTAAGATCTAAACCTACACGCTTGAGCAAACTGGCTAATCACATTCTTCATTCAACCTCTGTGTTTGTGCAATGATATCCCAACCTACAGAATAAGGTGGAAATAATTACCTGATAAGGACTAATTGCCACAACACTTCTCACCACCTTCTTTCCTAGGTATTTACAAAATTTAAGAACCTCTACAGAAATTGAGCTCTAGCTAATGAGAATATGCAGATGACTGAAATCAAGTAGTAGCTCAAAGATGATACAACCACTGAGAACACTGCAGTTCTGTGAACTGAAAATTACCACCAAAACAGAAGTTTTCCATAAGCCGCCTATACTATGGACAGCAAACCAAATCAGTAGGCTTGTTTCTGAATCCCTGTGTGAACAGCCAAAGAACAAACTGGCCTAAGAACCAGCTCCCTTCTTGTTTTTTCCTCCCGTATCACTACCAAGGATCTTTGCTCTCTAGACTACAGTTATAAACCATCCTCATTACAGATAAAACCCAGCCTTATTAGTGGTCTCTAGGAGAACCTCTTCAGATTCTTAGGACAGAGAGCATCTTTAAATCAAGATAAAAACTGAGCACCAGTTGCCTGAAGAGTTTATGTGAGTTAAAGAATCTGTGACTAATCCCTCTGCTGACAAATACAAGTTATATTACTTTCCCACTAACCTTGTAGCACAGCCCATAGTGGTGAGAGAGATTCCCACAGAGATAAAGCAACTTCCTGGTTATTCCTGGCTTAGGGGCATTGGCCTCCCACAAGTCTAAAAAGAAAAAAAAAAAACAAACCACTGTGTTTTCCATTAGCAGCCCAAACCGACAGAAAATGAAAAAGCCACTTAATTCTTCTAAAATGAACCTAGTTCAACAGTACAGCACACTCTCCTGCTCTGAAAGCAGACCTCACACAATCTAAAGCAATATTCTGAAGAGATGTTGCCTGAGCTACATGAAAAAGATGGACTTGGATGGACCAAGACCCAGCAAAATCAAAAACAGTCGAGCAAAGTAGATAAATCTCAAAGTTTTTTCCAACCTCAGTGATTTCACGGTTCTATGAAAGCAGACACGTCTACAGCTTTACTCCGAGCCTCTGTCCGCTCTCGGCAGGGCAGTCACTTAAACACAGGTGGAAAAGGCGGGTTTTCCCCACAGGCTCCTTTCCCTGTGAGTGCGGAACACTGTGTGAGCACGCCCTCGCTGCACTGTACTTGCGCTAAGAGAGGCCTCGTTTTTCACGCGGCTGAAGGGCGGCACATGAAGGCTGCTTGCCCCGGGCTCTTCACGGCCCGCACAGCACGCAGCCGGCGCAGGGCCGGGCGCTGTGAAAGTGGCACCGGGCCGGGCGCTGTGGCAGCGGCCGCGCTCCCGGCGGGGAGGGCAGCGAACCCCGCCTCACGGACGGGAAAGGGAAGGGGAAGGGGCGGG
>VXBR01012239.1:907842-1078685 GCA_013400215.1 Cisticola juncidis | reverse complement strand
GTCGGGTGTCGCGGCTGCCGGTCGGGCCCTCGCCGCACCCACCGCCGGGCTGGCCCGAAGTGTGGCGAGGATCCCCCGCTTAATTTTAACTCGAAGTTAAAAGAGCTCGATAGTGTTTATAGGGAAACGTGGGAGCACCATGCTAGAAGTGCTTGCTCGAGTCAGCTGGAGGAGCCACTGTCCCTTTACACTCCGCCTGCGGTGTTTACGAAAACCTAGTGTTCACACAGAAAACATCCGTAGAGAAAAATAGCAAGTTCCAATAACAAGTTAACTGTGTTTCCAGTTACCGGCTGGATACATAGTCAGACAAAGGTGATTTTTCTGGAAGTAGGTAGTCCGAGGTAGGTGAGACCAACGACATGCCGAGGGACGAGAGGGTGAATCCCTCTGGAGCTGAGCAGAGCCGGGCTCTCATGGGATCGGCCGTAGTCTCAGAGGAGTCAGACTCCCTTTTAGTCTGGAATAGATGGCATTTCCTTGAAAAACAAATACAGATGTCCTTCAGCGTAACTTGCTCAAGAGCTCTGATCTTTGTGGATATTTGAGTATTGGAAACCATTTCAGGTCTGTGACTCAAATCAGAGCTTCTGTAAACACCTTTTTTTTTTCAGTGTACATCAGCTTTATGGTAAATCATGACGCTTTACAGAAAGCGATTTCTTAGAAATGAAGTCCTCTGACTTCAGGACTAGTTTAGGAAGGGTGTTCTTAGGTAAATGTGTTTGTGAGAATCGGTTCAGCTGGTGTATAGGTATGACACGAAGATGTCTTTCTGCAGCACAAATAGCGTGTCCTGTTAATGTGATTCCTAACATTCCAAAATCATATATCAAGTGAGTGTCCTGTGACATGCTAAATTCTTACCCAAAAGAGGCTAACTCAACTTTCGGTTGTTTACTTGAAGCAAGAATCAGACTTCGTTGTAGCTAAAGTTGGGCGTGGCCGAAGTTTACTTTGTGTGAATCTACTGTTCCATGCCATTGCTGTAATTTCTTTTAAAATGCTGATGGATATCACACTCCTGTTGTATCACTGCTTAAGTTAAGTTACTCTTTGCTGCTGCTTACAAAAAGTCCTTTGCTGTACAGCCTGTGTTACTCTTAAAAATCTTCATGCGTAACAAAATGCAGTCCAGTGGCAAATGAAGTAATAACATAATATATGATAGCTTCTAATATTTCACATCAGTATTTCTCATAAGTGAAGGAACTAATGTTTACACAACAAATAATTATAGAAGGCACTGTACATGAACAAACCCCACCAACTGGGTGATTGGACACTCTCTGTTCTGATAGCTACATTTCTAAATTCTCACCAGAATTTCTTGATTTTCCATGGCATTTGTTATGCCTGTCTGCACTCACACTGAACCAACGCTGGAGCACTTATAGGCAATTGAAAATGACAGCTAAAGAAAACAGAAGTCTCAGTAGGTTGTCCTTTTCTTCCTGTGTTGCTCCCCACCCCCTCCAGATTTAGAGAAGGAATTGCAAATGATACTTCCTTTCCATTCTTAAATACAAAGATCATTAATGGATTTCACCTTCTACCGCTCTCTAGGAATTTGCTCACTATCAGGTGACAGATCTGAAATTGTAGTAAATTCGTATGGGACACATGATAAGCATGGATCAATTGCTTGAAACCTGGTATGAAAAAGCTGTGAGGAAGTAGAACATTTCTACTTTAATGGCAAAGGAGTGGTAAAGATATTTCTGCATTTATAGTGCATTTGATCCACCTGAAATGAATCAACTTGAGCTTTTGTTCAAAAGGGATTTTGAACTTAAATCTTAGTAGAGTCCACAGGGATAAAAGCACAAAGTTCAATGAAATGCAACTCCATGTAACAGTATGAAATAGGGAAATGTGCTGAAGTGAGTGTCCCACACACTGTGGACCCCACTGTCCAATGCAAGCAATTCACAACATCAGGAAACAGCAAGGGACATAAGAGCCCTCTTTAGAAGAAGGGGTGATTTGACAAATTAAAGGCTTGCAAAGAAATTAGGAGGAGCACAGTTGCCACATCTTTTCACATGCAAAATTGTGACCTTTAACTTTGTGCTTCCTGAAAAGTAAAATTTGGTAAAACGAAGTTACCCATTCTGCCTTTTTTTTGAGTGTGTGTGTATTTGGTACTAAGAAAGAAATGGTATTTAGTTACTGCCAGGTGATTGCTAGCAAGTGGGGATGCTCTGTCGTGTCTGTTGTTCTTTCAAGGATCATTGTGCTTTAAAAGCTCATCTCTTATATTTCTTGAGGTTTATGTAAACTGAAGGATAAGAGGTGCTGGTTAGAGAATATTAAATACTGTTCTGTATGCAGATTAGACAAATGATCAAAGAACACTAGGATTCAAGCAGGAAATGTAGGAGTACAAAAGTTTTTTGGTCTTGTAAAGGCTGTCCTCCTTTAATCATTCCTAAGTTTTTCAGTACATTCATACCAAAATACTTCATTAGCAGTTGTACATTACTTCTCTATGCCTTTGTTCATAAGAACACTTCCAGATTTAACCATGAACTAATGAAGAATTTATACTGTAAATCCAGATTTAAAATCTTGATTTAAATACCCTAAACTTGGAGGCAGCTGAATTACTCAAAAAAAGAGTCTAAGAATCATTTTAATTATATGCACTTTAGCAGCACTTCCTTATTTCTACTAAACGTTTGTAGTTAACAGTGTAACATTTAGATGATGTTCCTTCTGTCAGAGATATCTTCAATTTCTTTGCCTGCTCATGCTCTTCTGGAGCGAAACCTCAATCCCTGTTTAGTGGTCCAGCCCAAATGTGAAAACTGCTAGGCTCTCAATGCAAGGTTTATCTTTATAAATCTCACGTGTGCATGCAAATGATACCTGCTGGTACAAACCTTGACTACTAGTGCTTTCATTTCTGTGCTGGCTTCTCTTTTGCCTGCAAAGCAGAAATACCACAGAGGAGTGAATGCCATGAGAGGACTGAAAATACCAGTCCTGAGTAGGTGGATCACTGTGGCCTGATACAACTGCATGAGGGAAAATCAAAGATCAGTCTTAGATGTTTTTATAGGCAAACTCCTACACCTTGGTGAGAAACTTGACTGTTGTATTTCTAGTCCAGAAGTACAATGCTCTTAATCCCCTAACTCTAACAATCAAAAGGATTATTAATAAAAATAAGTTATTTAAAGCCTTATCCTGCTTTCCTCTCTCCCCCCAAAGCACATGTAAGAACACAAGTCAGCTTGGTTGTGTTGGACGTAGCTGTCACTGCATAGCAGTGCAGGTGATGCTTCACTGGGTAAAGGAGTTTTTCTGTAAAAGAAGCATGAGGTACTGAAACGTGCTTTCTTTTCAGTTTACAGCTTTTGGTGGTTTTCCACCTTATTGAGAGAACCCAGAAATAATGTTTCTTGTTGAATCTTGTGGTGCTTACCTATTTAATTGTTGTAGAAGTTAATCCTTAACTCTGCTTTGGGGGTTGCAAACTCTTGCAAGTTGAGAAGGTGGTGATTCTTTTTCTTAGCAGTGCTTCTCTGCTGTACTTCAGGAATCTTTACACAACAGTCATGAATATACCCATTTAAATGGTAGGTCTTGCAGTATGTCCAGCATGCAAATCCAGGTTTTAAAGACTCCATTTTCTGCAATGTAACTGTTTGCTAGAAAGGAAAAATTAGTGAAATGCCGCCTCATCACACTGAGAATATGGAATAAGCAGTTTTCTTGTGTGTTGGAGCTCAGGTTGCTTATGCTCCAAATCCAGTATTTATACAACTGGGCTGATGCTGCCTGGTAGCTCAAGTAATGCTGTGGGTCACATCACTCTTTCCTTTGGTGATGTGGTGACTTGCATGCCAGTGGCCAGTGCTAACAGGAAACCACAGCTGCTCTCGTTCACTGCACTGACAGCTGCCTAAAGAAGTAAAACAAACCAAATAGGGTACAGGAAATGAGATGTCTGAATACAGATGACTTTGTTGGAAAGTACTCTGGCAGTTCCTACTTAAAATAATAAATTCTTCTAAATAATTTCATTAGGTTCTGTGGGATGTGTTGAACTGGTTAAAGTATTTTTTATGAGGTTGCTGATGGCTATCATTAAATGGTCGTTGAATTTATCATTAAATTTATCATTTAATTAGATTTCTATTCATTAAATAGAAAACAAACTTACTGAATTTTTACCTGCTTAGTAGTATGGAAGTGATTCCATGTTTGTTAGGCAGCATTTGACATGGAAATATTGCTGTTAAATGGTTTTAAAACTTTTTCAAGCCTATCCATTTTAACCAACTGTCCAACAGGTCTGTTATAAATGAAACCAAATGAATCAGACCCAGAAACAGCCTAACTTTTGTTTGTGCTCACTCAAATCGCTGTAACCGAGTCTCAGCTGCTTCCTCAGTTCAGAAAGGCTTTAAAACCATCTTTAGTTCTGGACTAGATTTAGTACAACTTCCATTTACAGAGGAATTTTGAAAAGCTCTGTCAAACATTGCTTCAGAGTTCACTCTTTTGTGTGAAGACAAATGAGTCTTACTTCATTTGTTCAATTGACTTGTAGGTGGATGAATTTGATTTCCTGTGTGGTGCTGCCTTGGCTGGTCAGTGGAAGGAGCTATTCTGCACTCCAAAACTTTCCTGTTGTCTGGTCTTGGCCGCTTTTTTTCTGCCTGTCAGGATTTATCCTTTCACTTGGCTCATGAGTTCGTATTAATGAGTTTCTTACTGCATAAGGTGACTTCTATTCATGCCTCCCTTGCTGCAGTTGCAGAGGTCCAAGGCTGGCACTGATCTCAGTGCCCAGTCACCAAATACCCTCTGCTGCAGACATTATTGTGTTTAAAACAGTGTACATACCTGATGATGGAAACCCTGCCTGCAAAAGAAAAACCTGTAGATGCAGGACTTGGGCCAGTACAACCCCATGTGCTGTCTCAATATTATTTATTCCTTTTCTAGGAGGATAAGGAGTAGTGCTGTAAGGTATTTTGGAATCAGCAGAGCTGTTTATCTTGGGGTTGAGTTAGTAGTTCTGCTTCTTTTAAGTCATGCATGAGTGCAAGAGCTTGTGCCTTTGGCCTGGGGTCTTCCGAGTAAGACATGGAAATGTACCCCATGGACCGTGCAACAGATGGAACTGTAACATGGACTGTAACCTGAAATAAACCTTGGAAACTGATCTAACTCCAAAGGAGTGTGAGAGGTTTTTTGGGGAAAAAAGGTAATTAGCCTAATTGTGATAACACTTGCAGCACTATAGCTAAAGCTTATACAAGTGCCTTACTTTTATAGAATCATTAAGACTGGGAAAGACCTCTTTGATCAATTTTCGTAGGTTTCTATTCTCTTATTGTAGCTTACCTAACTTCACAATTAGTGCAACAGTGGATATACATTTAAATTGCAAATTAAAAAATAAGGACAGGAATGTGTGTCTTGTCTTTAACTGTCTTTTAATATGCTAGTTGTAATGTGAACCATATCAGATTTTTGTTTTTACCTTTGATTTCTTTTAAGAGGCTATGCCTACCTCTTTTGGCTGTGAATCTTTTTAGTCTCAGCTTTTTCATATAATCAGCTCATACCATTGCTGCGGTAGCCAGCTTTGTCCTTGATCTTAAATAGTTGTTTCTCCTTGCTACTGTTGGCTCTTTGTCTATTTATAGAGAGATCATACCTCTCTCAGCATTGGGCTTTCTGCATAAACACGTGTTGGGGAGAGGAATCTCCTGTGTGATAGTCTCCCTCCTGTTCTCTGGGTGATCCTAGCAAGCACTTTCTTGTTGCATGAATTGCAACAGCTCCATCTTGTTAGGAGTTAGACTATTAGAAGGAGCACAGAGTTTGCCTGCCTCATGTCAGCACTGTGGTGGCTTCTTGTTTTGTGGCTCCTATGGCATTTGGACCAGCCAGGGCCAACTTGTGTGTTATTTCCGCCCTCTGCACACACCCCCCTGCACATGGCAATAATAATATCTGTGTGGAAGCAGTTTACTGTATCTCCCTGGTTCTGTCCTTGTTACTGCAGTGTTGAGTGCACTTTAATGAGTGACCTAATCCTTTACATGGGGCTGAGGTACTTCTGTGGGTGAGAGGCTTTACTTCATAGCCAGACCCTAAGTGCATAAATTCATGTCCTATCTGCTTGCCTGGTAGTGTACTAAATCTGCTGTATCCACATTTAAAACTCTAAGTCTTATCAATGCACCAGAGGTAATTTTTGAATAGAGAAGATTGTTGGCCTTTCTCGGCATGGATTGAAATATACATATATCCTTAAGCATATTTCAAGTGCAGCTCATTAAAGCATACCATAAGTGGTATACTGAAGTATTCTGCCTGGCTGAGTACCTTATGGTCATTTTATACATACTGGTGCTTAAAGCAGAACAGTGGAGTGTCTCTATAAGGGAAAGTCTGTCCTGCCCCAGCTTTATAGCTGGCTAGTGCTGTGTAGGAAGAGATAAATATTTTATCTCTTCTCTTGGCAGTTAGTGAATTGAATTGAGGAATTAGTGGTTCTTGTTGCTGATTGGTGTACAGTGTTCTTGTTTTCCAGTACTGAATTACTCATCTTGCTTTGTTATGTTTTTCTGGAATTTCTTTGTCTTCAATAATTACACTGTGCTGTTTACCACACTTTCCAAATGGTTAAATAAGGCTCAGCAGTTTCATTCTTGGGAAGGTTGGATTGTTTTTCTGAGTCTAGAAAAATGTGTGTGTTCTGAAAGAGTTTGAGAATTGCTTGGACAATATGTCCCTACTGAGTTAGGTGTCAGTGAATACTTAGTTTGATGGTAGTAAAATCACAATTGCACTTGCTTACTTATCAAGCATGAAAATATTATACATAATCTAGAGTTAAAACATTAAGGAACTAAGGCATAGCAGTAAGTGCTGGGGCTGATTTGTGGATTTTGTGGAATCCCTAGCTGAGCTAGGGATTCCACAAAATTGGAAAATTCATATGAATCCATATGAAGCTCCTTCAGACTGTGGGCTTAGACTCCAGCCTGTGGACAGGGTCAGGCAAGCTGCTAACCCACAGAGCTGCTGCAGAGTCCAGTGCTGCTGACTGGGAGATGAACCTGCCTGCAGTCAGTCCTAGGAACTTCCAAAGGAGATCATGACATCTGTGTTGCTGTATGGGTAGTGTAGGATAGCTGCTGCTCTGGAAGGCTTCTTTTGATGAGCAAACACTTTGCAAATAGAGGTGAGCAGAACAAATGCACTATATTAACAGGAATTCTCATCTGTAAAGGACCCAAATTAGTTCCAAAGTTCACAAGAACATGACAACCAGACAAAAACACTAAAGTCAAAGCAGGACAAAACCCTTGGTTAGATATTAATAATTTAGGCTGAGATGCAAATGTGTTCCAGGTTCTGGGGAACTTGAGAGACTTACTAAGATTTGCAAGATATTTAGTGCAGGAGGAGTAGGTTACCAAGTGTTTTGCTTTGAACTGTTGCTATGGCAACTGTTTAGGTTTTTTTGAGACTTTGAGTACCTTGTGCTGGTTAGTAGTGAGGGCACATGTAGGTAGTGCCATTTAGGATCACTCCACAAGAAGCTTAGAAAATAGTGACACGAGCTTCCCTGAATAGATTTGTAGGCGTACTAGAAAGGCAGTAGTCATCCTTGAAAAGTTGGTGGTTCTGTACACCACATTTTCTAAGGCAGCATAATAAACACTCTTAACATCACAGAACATACTGAAATCTGTACAATGTGAAATCCAGTAGGATGTATAACCCAGTCTTTCTTGGACATCAAGGTCTTTGTTATGGGTATGATAGTACACCCCTTATTACAAAATGATAACATTATTAAAATGGTAACTGACTGCTATTACTGTAGAATCCAAAGTAGCCTTGCTGATAAAGACTACTTTGATGTGAAGAGGTATCTGAGTGAAGTATAATATCTCCATAATACACATTGTAAAAAAGAAGTTTTAAAAGCATAGACACTGCAGTGCAGTAATAAAGCCTTCTCTTTATACTGACCAATACTAAAAAACGAAATGAAAACATTTCCTCATGTACAAGCCTTTGTACATAGAAAAACAAAGTCACTCTTAGCATACTGTTTGACTTCTTAGGGCGTGGTAAGGAAAGAGAATTCTCAACTAGAACAAGAATTCATATGTTTTCCAATGAAAAGTATTTTCCATGGCCATGAGTCATACTGTAACTTGAGGCTTGCTTTAAACTATTTTTTGTAGTTAGTTTGCTGTAAAAGGCACAAGTTTCCAAAGACTCACTGCGTGGGATATGCCAGAGTTTTAAAAAATCGTAATCTTGCTACCTAACAGTGACTTTGTTTGCTTTTATGTAGTGAGAACCTTAAAAAAAAAGCCAAAAAAACAAACCCAGTATTTTATCTGTGCATATGGTCCATTTTTAGACTCAGGCTATTGAATACATAGTAACACTGCCAAGAGTCACACAAATGTGTGGCAGTACTTCCTGCCAAATTAGGAAGCTGTCAAACTAAATTTCAATGATGTCCAAATAGAATAGAAATTAAATAAGTCTTTTATCTTTGTGCATCTGCTTGCAGATGGAATGTACAGCATTCTCAGATGCCTGCTTCTCATCAGTCTTAACAGCTTAGCACAAATAACTTCCCTGTCAAGAGGTGGCCCTCCTGTAGAGTAATTACAATTCCTGGAAAACACTAACTGGCTGAATTCTGAAAAGGAATGAAATGTTAGCGCATCTTAAATGTTATATGCTCCTGCCAGGGAGGGGAAAAATTCATCACACCTGTCAGAGAACTGGGTTCACACCCTGAACTTCACCTAGTGAAAGATTTTACCACATAAACTAGAGAAGAGTCACCAGTAAAGTCAGCACAACTCTCAGAATTGACTATTTTTCCACTAATGAAGATAAAGCCAGCAGTCAAGCCATTTTAATGACAACTGTCTAAAGACCTGGAAAAGGAGTTAAACCTTATTCAGAAGTATGACATTGTACAGAAAAGAACAGTTTTGATCTCAAGCCCAAAAGTTTTCTGTGTTCTGGTGTGTGTACATGGCTGACAGATAGGCAGCTCAGTTTAAATACTATCAGTATTTTGTTAGATTTGGGGCTTTTTTCCCTATTTACCTTGATATGAAAACTTCACATTTATTACATCAAAGTTCGTGGTAATCCTTGACTGTAATGCAAGGAACCAGAGGTCTAACTGGTTTAAATGCACTGGAGTGAATACCTGCACTAGCACTTCTAGTTAAGGTGCTGCCTGTTTACCTCTTCAGATCCTATCTTCTGTATCATTTGCAGAACAGGCTTCCCTCTCTTTTTGTATTTTGCCTCTCTCTTTAAACTCTACAAGATAACTGTCCCAAAGTATTTAGTCTCCTTGCTGCTTTTCACATATCAATAAACAACATTTTGTGTGCCTGCAGGACTGCATTTATAGCAGAACTGCTTTTTATACACAGCTTGGAAGTTTAAATAAATATATGGGTTGAATAAATACACAGGGATCTAGTTCAGCTGGAGGTGGAGGGACAGAGTTCACTTCTGGCCAGCGTAGGCTGTGACTCCAAACTTGGCTGGCTTGAGCAATCCTCACATGAGACCTGTCCCCAAGTACCTGCTCGACTAGGAGGGAATGATTTCCCCAGACAGCAGAGCCAGTGCCATAGGTAGTGCTCATTCTTGCTCAGAGCTTGACTGAAGGATAACTGCTTCTCTGAAGGATCAGAGTAAAACATATTAAAAAAGCCCCAACATATTTATGTTCTAACTTTTGGTCTTTTGGGCTCTGATAGGTTCTACTTAAATTTTGAATATTACTTCCCATGGGGAGGTTGTTGAAAGCTCAGACATTAACTCCTTGCAGCTAAGTCAGAAACTACTTTGTTTGCTTTTGTAGACCACCCTTCCCCCATATACACAATAAATTTGGATTCTGTTCTGCAGAGGCTTGGTACTTTCCTTTACTGATTGAACTCACATAAGAAAGCAGCACTTGGCCCTCAGCTTTATTTGAGCAGCACTTAGTTCCTTTGAAACTGGGATTGTTTCCAGAGCATTCAGGAATGGCTTTCATAGCAGCACAGTGCTTTAGTTTAGATAATGTATGCTGGCCTTTTTTTCACTCCTGAGAACCTGAATATGGTCTTCTCTTTACATAATAGGAAATTTGTGGTGCCATGTTCTGGCATCTAAAGGACACTCTGTGCCTACTACAAACCACCGTGCAACTTGGCAGACCCTACAGCCAAAGATTTGGGGAGTAGAGTGGGAATAATTAATTATTCATGGCTGTGCTGTATGCTTAGTTAAGTAGGAGAAGCTTGGACAGAAGCAAACATGCAGCCATAGGACCCTTTGGGTTGTGGCCACCTGACTTTGGGCACATGTTGATCTCAAACGTCAAATGTGCAAGCTTCTCTAGTTCTCTGTATCTGCCCTGTCAGTTTGGTTAAATATTTCCTACTCTCTAGCTACCTTCAGATACATGAATCTTAACTTTGGGTTCAATCTATTTATTGGGTTTTTTCCATTTTTCAGAAGACTGGTAAGAGTCAGGCAGGTGAAAGGTCTCCTTACCTTTGTGTAACCATTTTTTACTCAGCTTTGAACTGCCTTCAATGCTGGGTTCGCCCATTTTGCATCTGAGCTGCTGCCAGCACACAAACAAATTGAATTTGCATTTGCACCATGTGTCAGCACACACTTGCAGCCCTGCTGAGTGACTTGGAGCAGGGAATGCAGGTGTGGGCTGGCTTCCACGTGGATGTGGGATGGGTGGCCTGGTCTCACAAGCTTGTTGGTATAGCACCCTCAAAATGCTTTGGAAAAATTGGAACTAGCAGAGTGGTTTGTTGCTTTTTGTTTTGTGGCTGTGCCTAGCAGCCAGAGCCTTGAACCCAAGGCTTAGAACTTAACAGGAGCTTGTACTACTCTATCAAAAAGACCTTGATTATAACCTGTACTGATAAGTTATGCTCAGGAACCAAGTTAATCTTGTATATACAATGAATGAAGTCCAAAGCTAAAGATCTTGTGCAATGCTGAAGAGCTTTATCAGCCTTTGAAAACTCTGTTTTTAGCTACCTGTCAGCTTTATTCATCTTCATCACAATGAATATTCACTTTTTTCTTTAAGGCTGAGTGCTGCCATTAAGTACTTCCTAGAAAATTACTGAAGTAGTGAATTTCTGCTACATAAAAGATAGATATTTAAGTAGGAGAGCAGGGTCTTGTTCTTTACCTCTTAGAGTAAATAAGTGAATAAACTGCCTACTTGCATGTTAAAGATTGTTGGTGTAGAATTACCCTTCCCAATTTACAAATACTTATGAAGCTGTTTAGTGAATTCCTATTTTTTCTCGTGTGTCTTCTGCAGGTATTCGTTATAGTATGGACGTTAGTGTGGATGAAGTGAAAGCCTTAGCATCTCTCATGACGTACAAATGTGCAGTGGTTGGTAAGTATTCATAATTCAAGCTAGATTTCAATCTTCAGTTTCAATCAGTACTGATGTAATGACATTAAAAAAGAAACATGGAAAGGATTAAAATTAATTTCAGACACTAATCTCAAACTTAAATCTCTAGCAAAGTGGGAAAAATCTATAGTGACCAAAATAATAATACATATTCCCTCTGCTGTTAAAGAAAATACTTTAAATAAGGTTGCATTTTCATTTGAAAATTCCAAATTCTGCTACCTACCCTCTCCTATAGAAAGTACTGCATCTTGAACTCAAATTCAAGTATGAGAAACTTGAATTAGTAGGGGACTCATTTTTTAGGGGGAACAGATGGAGGCTGTAAAGGATTCAGGCAGGAGAGCTGTGGAGAGAGAAGTATAAAATTCCTTTATGGGTTATAAAGAAGTATAATTTTTACACAGCTACTAAATTGTAGAGGACTATAGAGAGAATCTGCATATTATAGTAGGAAAAGAAAATACTTTCCTAATGTATATAGATGTCCTTAGGCTTTCCAAAGTAAAATTTTTGAGCTAAACCAGTAAAATATAAAAGGTAAAACTTACTATTTCTACAAGTGTCAAGGACAAGAGATACTTAAGCATAGAAAATGTAAATAATGAACTTTCGACTTTTAAAGATCATTTTCTGAAATGCCTTGAAAGATCTCCCGTTTTTATCAGAGTACCTAGATCAGATTATAACTTAGACTTCAGAAGCCATAAGCACGGCAAAACCAAAATCACTGCTACAATCAAAGCTATAATTACACATCTTTCTCATGTGTTCTGCCTTTATTGTTGAAAAAGTAAAATGATTTTCCTTTGCATTCTTGTAGATGTGCCATTTGGTGGGGCAAAGGCTGGTGTCAAGATCAATCCCAAGAACTACACAGTAAGCCTAATCATAGATAAAAATTTGGTTATCTGCAATACTGAAGCCAGCCAGTTAAAAAAGCTCTTCTAAGGGCATTATTGACCACTTAAAACCTCCTGCCACTTCTGCCTCTGTAAAGGCTGAATGCAGCCTGTGCATGCAATAGGTAGGAAAAGAATTTTTTAAAGGTCTGTGTTTCAGAGGTGGAATACTTCAATTACTTTTTTTTTTTTTCTGAAAATCAGGAGACTACAAACAATTTGGAACCTGGAATATTTTTTAAGTTGATACTGTTAATAAAAGTTTAAATTAAGTTACTCTTCGAAAAAAAAGTTAATGTTTTTGTTTATTTTGACTAATAGTTTTATGCTCCATTAAACCATTCTATGCAGTGTTCCAGTGTGAATAATAACTAACTTGGCTTATAAAAGGTTTACTGCAGGCTTGCCTTCTTGCCCTAATTAAAACAACTTGTACAGAAAGGAATACTAGAATACATAACAGATATTCTAAGCTCAGAGGTCCCATAAGGATTTGTGTCAAGTACACAACTGGCAGGGCCAGCTCTTGCTCTTGCTGGTTGTAAATCGCTCACACAGGATATCAGATTTGTTTGCTGGAAATCTCTGCTGTGGGCACAGGTGGTTCTTCCTGTGCCATGCTCATGACTTGTCATGGATCAGAATGTACAGAAAGAAAGCCCAATGATTCTTGTGCTGTCTGAATACCAACGTCTGCTAGGAGTGGCATATAAATTACATAAATTATGAATCATGCTTTCTACTAAAAGAAGAGGGCGTTTGCTTATGCTTGGGCTAAGTTTGAGCAAATACTCATAAGCACTAATGATTTCCTCTGATATTTATTGCGTTTTCTCTATAGGACAATGAATTGGAAAAGATCACAAGAAGGTTTACCATGGAGCTGGCAAAAAAGGGCTTTATTGGTATGTTGGGCAGCTTTGCTATTCCAGTTTAGGAATCTGATTTATTGTGCATTGGCAGTGTCCATTAGATAATCCCCTTAAATAACAGTATTTCTGAGAACTGTAAACGGTTTGGGTACAGAACTTTTAGCAAAAACCACAAAGAATTGAGTCATTGCATCCTAGTGCATTTTAAAGGGAACCATGTCTTAGCTTTTTCTAGTGGCTGTTCTGCTATGAGAAGCCACAAAAGCTGAGATCTTGGTATCTGAAATGAATCACATTTTTCTCAGAGTTAGATCATAAAATGGTGACCACATTTGTTGCAGTTTTAATCTCTAATAGCAAACCCTTCACTGTTACTGTTCCCTGTAGTCTCAGTTGAGGCTTTTGGCAAGTATCTGAGGAAAGAGAGGAAGGAAGTAGAAGATCCACCCCAGCAAAAGTTGATGGCTTCACCCATGGCAACCAGAGGCTGCAAGGGAAGCGTAGGCAAGAGGCACAGGAGCCTGTTGTAACAGAGCCTCAGCCTCTGTGGTGGCAGTAGGGACTTCATTCACACTCAGCCTTGAGCTGTTCTGCTAGCTTTGCTGTCTGGACACCTCCTTTGCAGAAACCTGAATATTACCAGCTCAACTTTTAATTAAAGGGAGCAGCTTTACCCAGAAAAGGTTCTTACTCAGATGGATAATGAGGCATGTAACTAGTTAAAGGTCTGTGTTCCTGCTATCTAACTGCCTTGGAATGTCTATCCTTTTATCTGCATTTTCTTACTCTTCAGCCAGAGTGTTTGTCATCTGCTCTTCCAGACAGAGTATTTATCATCTAAATTAAGCTCCTTTGTAAACACACTTACTGATGTTACATGTGACTATGGTTGTACTATACACAATGCAAGCTATAGTGATCATTAGTTCACTGACAATTAAAAGGGTTTGATAAAATTGTTTTCTATTTTGGCTCTCTGGTTGGTGCTACACGACTTCCACAAACCTTTTAAAAATACTTAGAAAAAATTCTTGTGGCAGAGTTGCATATAAAATTCTGATCAGCAAGTTTCTATAATCTTAAATAGTCTGGGGAAAACTGTTTTTAGCCATCTACAAAAAACAGATTTTTTTTAATTTCAACAGATGTGTGAGACTTCTTTTAAAGGTTTATTTCATCAAGAAAAAGAAATGAAACCTTTCTTGAAATAAGCAGTAAAATCAAATGCATATGCTACAGTGCAATGACTAGGAACAGCCTACCTTCAATATTTAAACTCACCCAGAAACAGAAAGGAAATTCTTATGCAAAAGAATCCAATTAATGTCACAGTATATAGAAATCATACCTAGATAGCACCCTTCCTGCAAAAAAACCAAAATACTTTTGATGCACTATCTTGCTCTGACATTTTATCAACAAATTTGCCTTCAATGGCTTCAATGAAAAGGTGAAGGGCTTGGATAATATTGTAAAAAGGTGTGACACAGCATCAACAACTGCATTGAATCCAGAAGAATATATTGTTTGTATAATAAACTGAGGAATAAACAGGAAAACAGTTCTTCTCTGCCAAGGCCTGCACAGTTCCCAAGGGAATAATGATTGAAAATAACTGTTTGTGTTTGATCCTTAAGAGCTGTTCTCTCTGTTGCCAACAGGACCCGGTGTGGATGTGCCTGCTCCTGATATGAGCACGGGGGAGAGGGAGATGTCCTGGATTGCTGACACCTATGCCAGTACCATAGGACACTATGTAAGTCTTGAGCAGAGGCTTTCAAGCAGAAAAGCTGCCTAATCATATCAATTTGTTTACTTACTGGATCTAAAAATATTCTTGCAAACTGTGACAACCTTAGTGGTGTGAGGATTTTAGGGTAGAGCAAAGGAAAAACAGCTTTAAGGATAATATTCTTAGACTAGCCTGAAAAGAAGCTTCTCTGATACAACACTGATTGCAACTGTTCAACAAAAAGAAAATACACTGTTTTTAAGGGTGTATATAGTCTAAAATTGGTTTCTATCATTTCCCTCTGTTTTTTATTGGTACTGTAATTACTAATTTAAAGCTGTTAACTGATAACTGAATTTACAAGTATTATTAAATACATTCTCGTGGTTTTGTTCATTCAAGAGACCATGCAAATTAAGTTCACACTATTGATATAACTTGTAAAAGTTTTAAGATTCTCTGCAGTCTTCTGGAAGTAACAAGTTTCATTGTGGACTTCAGCAAATTCTTCAAAGTGTAAAGCAAAAAGACAGTGATATAATTTATAGTCCAGGAAGCAATAAAAACCCCCCTAAAGTTTTTAAAAATTATTTTTTAATGCTAGCCCTTGGTTTGGCCTTTGTCTTTGTGTCAGTGGGGTCACTTGTACCTGTTAACCAAACACTTCTGTTGTATACTTCCACAGGCCAGGTCAAAGAAAAATGCATTTGGGACAACTTATTTGTTAGTAGCTGTGTATAAGTGTGTTAATATGCTGATCTATTGTATGTTTGCCTATCCCAGCTCCTTTAAAGACTCTTCCCTTGTCCTTTGTGCTGTCCCTTCCAGCAGGGTGTACCCCTCGGGCATCAGTAGGGGGTGGAGTGGCCCTGGTTATCCTAAGTCTGAAATACAGGCTGAGGTATCTTATGGAAGGAAAAAGAAATGCTTGAAGAATCAGCTGTGGCATGCTGATTAGTTGAGTTAAATCACTTCTACACAGAGCTCTCCGTTAGGGATATCCCTGTAAGACATCATTTGCATTTTGCTATTCATAAAGGTAAATATTTTAATTAAAACTTGATATCTGACAAAAAGCCAAAGTTATGACTTCAGAAGGACTTGAACATGCAGAGTGGCAACTCATTCCCTTGGTCAGACCTTAAAATTCCAACTTAGAGCAAAACTACTGCCTCAAAGCACTGAGTTTTAACATTTAACTTACTGCACTAAAATGTGTATTTCATTGTGATACAACAGCATTGTATTATTAAGACTGACAAGAAGGATCACAGCAAGTGACCTGCTTTAAGATTTGCTGTACTGAAGAGTTCTCATACAGTTTTATACAAAAGCTCCATTTTTTAAAAAATTAAACTAGGCTCTGATAGAGAAGTTTTCAAATGGATGAATTTCTTATTCTTTCCACTTTATAATATCACCTTATTGTGTAGTCCTACACAGTCTTATGATTCAATGACAACAGAAAAGAAAATAACTACTGAGGATCACAGTTGGAATTATGCTACAACAGCTTCTTTTTAGGCTCCCTCTGTATGGCAGTTTTATTGAAAAATAAACCTAGGAGGATTCAGGAACACTTATCTGCAGAGTTAAATAATGGAAAGGGGCAGGGAGGAATGTTAGTTTACTCTTTTTGGGGGGGTTTGCTTGTTTGTACATTCAAGAGAAAGTAGTAGCCACAGTGGAACTCCAGAGCTCTTGTGGAGAATGACCAGGTAATGGAGAAGGAAAATGGGAATTCTGACAAGGCTGCAAAAAAGGGAATGATCCACCAAAACCAGTTTCTAGAGCAAGATGTTTCAGATAACTATCTGATTGGAACACCAAGAGCAAAATTAAGGAATACTAAAAAGATAGAAGTGACCATGGGGGAAAAGAGAAGGGATCTAAGAGCAGAAAATGAGCAACGAACAAAAGTGAAACAAGCTGTAATTCCAAACACAGATGGAAGCTGTGCAGGGGACTGCATTCAGTGGAGTGGAAAGATAAGCCTGTGAGAGGGATCTGCCTGAGATACAGACCTGAGGGCTCTGTGCTTGCACACTGCACACAGCTGTGCTCAGGGAGCTTCAAGTGGGAAGGATAAATCAAATAACAGATATAAACAGATAAGGGAAGTTCACTCAAAATCTACCATACAGAGCCAGGAAACTGGAGAGACAAGGAGAACCTCATTGCAGGGGGGAAAGGGGTTAAGAAAGGAGCAAAACCTCGTGCCTGAACATCACCAATTTCATAAGCTACCAGTGCTGATATAGAAGTCTTTGATGCTAGCTGTAAGCCATTTTTCAAGGTTCTTGTTAAAAGTCATGCTCTTTGGTTTTCACCCAAGATGTGTTAAAAGTTTTTGTTTATTGACTTGAAACCAAAGATTTTAGGACTTTGACATCAGTTTTTATATGTGACTTTAGGAAGACCTGGATCTGCCCCCACTTCATGCTCTGTTTTCTTGCTAAACCATGCAAGTTGTTAATAACTACCATGTTAACTGTTCCAGAAAATCCATCTGAAGTTGCTGGATCACTGAATTATATATGGCTGAAGTTTTTTATTAAATTAATCCTTTCCGCTCTTCTGTACTTCCTGACACCATCAACTGACTTTTGGTACACAGGAAAGAACTTTGATAAATACATTCTTATATCTGGTGGGAAGCTGCATTTCTTCACATATTTATAAAATATATTTCCTCTTCAGTGAATGCACAAAGCCCAAAGCATAGTTTAAGACCATATAACAGAATAAAAACCTGAAAGTCCATCAGGCCAGGTCGTTCCGAGGAAACAGCCCTGCCAATCTTTGTTACAGTTGACGTGCCACAAGAGGGAGCATACAGCTTATGGAGAGCAGTGAGCTGTATTTTGGGAGGCTTAATTAGGAATTCTGTGGCAAGCCCAGCCCATATTGTTCTTAAAGAGGGTTGTGTGTTAACTCATTATCGTTTTCAAACAGTAAATAGTTTTAGTCTTCATTATGGCTCTAGTCTCCCCCAGCCATTCTGCCTGCACTTACTTTTGTCTGCTCCTTCCTCTCACCAAGCGTCGTGCACCACAGGCATGCAAATGCCTTTGGCAGAGGGATGGGGCAGAGGGAGCTCCCCCAGTGAATGTGTGCCTGGTGGGATGGAAACCCATCCGGCTGCTGGCACACTCAGCTCAGTGGATTCTCTTTCATCCCCCCTTCTCCCTGGTGCTGGAAGCCAAGGCACCGTGTGACTGTGCTCCCAGGGAGTGGGAGCATGGGAACCGCTGCTCACAGAGGAGGGAGCTCCAGGGGCTGGTTGGCAAGAATTGCTTTCAAGTTATTAATTCCAATTAGAAAAATCAGCTATGGTTTTAAATAGCTATTTTATCTTGGCTGACTATCTGGCATATGGAAAACTTAATTTTATTGCCACCCAATTAAGAATAGAGGCTTGATTGTAAATACTGCTTTTCTGAATAAAAGTAATAAATAGTCAGCTTTTCCCATATGACCTTCAAACTGCAGATTTCCTCTGAGACCATCCCTGTATTCTGACTGCAGACTTCATACCTTGTTTTGTACTTGCAAAATAACTGAATTTGTTATAAAGGAACACTAAACACTGTTTAAAGATGGTTAAAAGCCAGTTCAAGGATATGCCTGAGCCCTTTAAAAAACTAAGACATCAAAAGTAATGGTGTAAAGAAATTGTTGCTGTAAACAGGAGGTGACTTTGAGAAACATTCCTGAAAGCTTTTTGATTTGTCTTATTGTGGATGTCACTATGATACACAGACTGAAGTTAACATACACACTTAGAGGCAATAAAGGTAACAGATCCACTAATATCCACTATTGCATTTCACAACTTTCCTGACAGAATGTTCTGAGACGTTCACACAAAGTGAGGAAGGAAATCATCTTTACAAACGAAATGCATTTAAAGCTATATCATGGTCTGACTCTTAAAATTTCTGTTTTCCCTTATGTCTAAAGTGTAAAAAACTTCTCGTTCCAGCTGTTTTTTGACTGATAAATTCCAAGTCTCATGAGTCCTTTGCTGTTTTACAGGATATTAATGCGCATGCATGTGTAACTGGTAAACCCATCAGCCAGGGTGGCATCCATGGGCGTGTATCTGCAACTGGTCGTGGTGTCTTCCATGGAATTGAAAATTTCATCAATGAAGCCTCATACATGAGCTTATTAGGAATGACTCCAGGATTTGGAGATAAAACATTTGCTGTTCAGGTAACTCTTTTCCTTGGATTGTAGGAAAAGAAGTAGTACACAGACTTTAGGTAGAGCTGTTTTTAAAACAGGCTGTAGCCCCTAAGAACTGAGAGAGCTTTAAAACTTCCAAGTTAACCTTTATTCTCAAACTTCAGAAACACTTCTCAAGCAACATCAGTGTCCTTTATTTTGGACTGGTTTTTATAAACTGAACTTTCAATTGTACTCCACAGGCATAAAGCCAAATCTCTATGGTCTTTATGATCTTGTAAGCTGCAAACACCAAAATGAAATACTGTTACAGGAGTTCTTTAAACTAAAGCATAGCACATTTTTCAGTGAGCTGTGACACTGGTCTTACCCACACAAAATTTGTTGCAATGTTTTACAATAAAAAATTTAAGGAGAGGAGGAATTGAAGGTTATCTTGTACCATTAAGGAATAAGCAGTTGGAAAAATAGAAACTAAGATTTCATCCTAAAGTTGTAGGACTGAATATATGTTTTTGGTGTTCCTAAAACTTGGGGATGTATGTAGTTGAATTTTGAAAGTAGTATGCATTGTTGTTGTTAAAATTTCAAAGAAAGGAAACTTGTTCAACTTTAAACAGTATGTTAAATGGAGGGTTTGAGGAACTGATTTGTTTTGTTGTTTTCAAAAAGTGCTGGTTAGAAATAGCGGGGTAATTGTAACCTCCAAGTTGTCCTCTGGTTAACCTGTGGGCTGGAACAAACATCTCTGCGCTGCACAGGCCCAGCTGCACACTCCTCTCCCTGCACTTTGGCATTTTCATGCCTGGCAGAGGAATAACCAACAGGCACTTAAGCAAAACTTAGACTGAAAACATGGCCATAAGAAAAGCAGAAAATTCTCATAGGAAAATGAGCCTAGAGCATTTCAAAGAGACCTAAGGCATGACAGACTCTTCTATTAAAGTTTGCTTCTAATACATAAGCAAAAATACCAAGTATAATTGAAGCTGTGTTACACAGGAATTTATTATTATGGCTTTCAGCACAGAATCGTACAACAAACTTTCAACATTGATCATATGACTTTCATGTGTGTTCCTTTACTTCCAGAACATCAACATTCTGGAAGGAACTTAATGGCCTGGAATTAAGTCACTAGTCATATAAAAATCCACTAATCCTTTTAAGACGGTGCCAGTCATAAAGTAGATACATAGAACGTTGCCCAGTTGATAAACATCATAGATTTGACACTTTGGTAGTAGCATTACCTCTTCCTTTCTATATTTGCAGGATAAAACACTTATCACAGCTGTACATTGCTGGCTACAGTGCATAATTTCTGCAATGGTATTCAGACAAGAATAGAATGTATGTGGATTTCTTCCGTCTTGCCTATATGCATCATCTAATGCCACAATGTGCCAATAATTGGAAAACTATTCAAAACTATATAAGCCTTAGTAGTCATCATCATTTTAACTGGAGGGTTAACTACTTTTCCCTTTCTCTTCCCACCTTCAGGGGTTTGGCAACGTGGGCTTGCATTCTATGAGATACTTGCATCGTTTTGGCGCAAAATGCGTCGCTGTCGGAGAGTTTAATGGTTCCATCTGGAATCCTGATGGGATTGACCCAAAGGAGCTGGAAGATTTCAAATTGGTATGAAACTTAGCTAAGCAGAAAGAGTTTCATTTTTGTCAGCTTTGCAAGTACATAGAATGACTGATGACTGTGCACTGGTGTTGTGATATTTAAAGCATGCTGTGAATAGTCCTTACAAAATACCTTAGAAATGTTGATTCTTCTGACTCTCTTTCTTATCTGGAACAAGAATGCAAATGCAAATGCAAGTGGTACCTTTTGGACCCTTTGACCTGACTCTCAAAAAAATGTCTGTATGTGTGCAGGCCAATTAGTTTGTTTTCAGAATTGG
Organism: Cisticola juncidis; assembly: GCA_013400215.1. Lineage (NCBI taxonomy): Eukaryota > Metazoa > Chordata > Aves > Passeriformes > Cisticolidae > Cisticola > Cisticola juncidis. Next base: position 1,057,597 of record VXBR01012239.1, on the reverse strand, counting down.
ATTATTTATTTATTTAATAGGTACAAAGTGTACTTTTGCTGTTTCTTACCTATTGGATGTTTTTGAAAGAATGAAAGCCTGCCTGGCAGTGTGACTTGAATGTGTAGTTTATAATGAAAGCTGGATGTGGTCTCTTTATTTCAGTTTCTAAGTGAAGCAGGCTTGAGGGGACAGTTCACTGGCACCACAATACAATCTTCTGTTTAAAGTTTCTTAGGGCTTATTTGATGTGTCTTCTTTTATATAGGGAATATTTGAATTTCTTTATCACCCTCTTTCTCAAAAGAATGAAGATTCTCTCACTAAACAAAGGCTATTGTCAGAGTACTGAATTTTAAAAACTATTTGAATCTTATGTGATGCAACTTACCCTGGGTGTAGCAGACTAATGAGACATTTCTGTTGTTTGAAAAGTATTTTAAGAGTTGAGAGGGACCTTTTTTTAATCTATAAATATCCCAGAGCCCAAATGGTTATCAGTGTCTTTATACAGACTGCAGTTGTGCTTCAGTCCTGGGAACATTGTTCCCGAAGCTTTGTAGCTTGCTTTTTATGTCTAAATAAGGATAGGAATTATGTTATGTGCTGTCTCTCTAAGACTGTTGCTTCTCCTTTCTCTCTCTCTGCAAGTCAGAAGGGAAGAAATCCGTATGAGAGCACAACACGCTAAAACCGCTGTGGTTTGTTTTCTTCACACAGCAACACGGGACAATCATGGGCTTCCCCAAAGCAAAGCCACTTGAGGGCAGCATTCTGGAAACAGACTGTGACATTCTCATCCCTGCTGCCAGCGAGAAGCAGTTGACCAAGGCCAACGCACACAAGGTTAAAGCAAAGGTAAGTCAAGGAGTTCAAATGGAAATGAAAAACAGAGATGGTCTGGTTAAATGCTAATGTTCTAATCTAAATACCAATAATCAGCATGAACAAACTCAAATCTCTACCTCTGAGTTACTCTGTGCTGTGATTTCTTTCAGATTATTGCTGAAGGTGCCAATGGGCCTACAACTCCTGAAGCTGACAAAATCTTCTTGGAGCGGAATATCATGGTTATCCCTGTAAGGTTCCATCATGACCTTAGATTTTCATTACAAAAGAAGCACTTTTGTGAAGAGTGCCAAGATGCTAGTTGTTGAAGACTTTTATTAATAGCCATTCATTCTCTACGAGTGGTTTTTAATAACTGATGTCTAGGAAATGGCTGTCACTGTTGCTGAAGAATGATAATATTTATTAAAGACCTCACTACAACCGTTAATGACCAAAGATAATGATTATTAGCTGACATTTGCTCAGTTAAAAAATGCACAAAACACAGGAAGAAGGAAGAGTAAATATTCTGGCCAGTTTGTAGACATGGTGTGTCTAGGTGATGCTCTGACAACTATGTACTGCAGAGTGTATAGAGTAGGTGTGGTGATAATTTAAAATTAAAGAATTAAAGCTATAATGAAGGGTGTCCTGATCAAATGATCTTTCTAGATAGAGTAGCTGATCTTCAGCCTTTACTCGCTGAGATGGACTAAGAAGGCTCTAATTTTCTTAAACATTTGTGCTAAAGTAGAAGTTAATAGTCAGTCAAGCACACCTGAGCCTGATGTATTCTAAAGTCAAGTTCTATTTTAAATCAGTAGAAATAATCCCTGAACTGAAGGAGTGTTGTCCTGTAAGAGTAAGAACTGGATTGTCTTCTATACTGCAGTTTAAAGTGGTGCCTTGTACATAATGCTGCTCACTTTTGCAGGGTATGATAGCCTTGTTCTTGTCACACAGTCACAATTCAAAATATTTATTCTTTGTGTGCAGGATCTTTACCTGAATGCCGGTGGTGTAACAGTGTCCTACTTTGAATGGCTGAAAAACTTGAACCACGTCAGTTACGGCCGTTTGACTTTCAAATATGAGAGAGATTCAAACTACCACTTGCTCAGTAAGTGCTCACTTCTGCTTCCAACACTGCTTAATTAATAGACTGGACCAGCAAACACCAAATGTGGGAGAAACAGAACTCTTAAATTCACCACCATTTCCCCAGAAGTCTGTAATTGCTGCTTACTAAACAATAGAAAAGGTTTCATAGGTTAACTGACCTACAATTCTAATAACTTAAGTCAAATGCATACTTTTTTGGTTATCTTTTAATTCTTTCCTCAGTTTTGTAGAACAGTAAAGTCAAGCCACTTAAGTGGAATACTTATTACTTCTTAATAAACATCTTTCAGCCATACACTTGGTATTTAGGAAGCATTCAAAGTTCAAGTGGTTGCCATTTCTGCACATACAATAAAGGATTTCTATAAAAGCCAATATTATAAGAGGCGGGCACTGGGAAACCATGCTTATGGCTCACAGCTCCACTTACAGTCATTCTGTGCTGCCTGCTTTGTGGGAAACAATAATTACATAAAGAGGGGAAGCTCAGTGGAGAAGAACTGGAGGATGTTGCTCCATTCTAAACAGTACTCTGTAGAAAATATCAGAATCTTGAGACACTGGACTTGACAAAACATACACCTGCATAGTTTTTAAATATAAGCCTTTCTCATAAATCATACATTGTAAGGTGTTTCTAAAGTAATGGAGTTATGGCAATTCTCATTTAAATCCCTTTAACTTCGAGACTGTGTCATCTCAGATGCTCTTTGTTGCTATTTAGGAATTTCAGAATTTCAAGGATTTAGATGAAATAAATATCAATGAAAATATCAAAGCACTGCTCATGTTCTAAGGAAAAAAAAAATCTTAAAATGTCACATTTGTCAGCTACCTTGCATCTATTTTTTTTTTCCTTTCTAGTGTCTGTCCAGGAAAGCTTGGAAAGAAAATTTGGGAAACACGGGGGAACTATTCCAGTTGTGCCTACAGCAGAATTTCAAGACAGGATATCAGTAAGTAGCTGCTGCTGGCTTTTTTTACTGTTCAGGGAGCTGTACTCTGATACTATAACTGAATTCTAAATTTTACCATTGTAGCTATCATGGAGCACTTTTCTCCAAGTAAAGCATTAGTACATAATTAGCCTGATGGCCAAACAAAGCAAGCAAGCAAATGACCTGAACTGCTTTGGAATATTGGAAATAAGCTATTTTGGATTTCTTTTACTTCAGCTGATGCAAAATACCTCCAATATAATAAAAATGCTACAGTTTTAATACAGATTTTTTTTGTTTTTTGGAGCACTTGTTGATATAGTTCGCCTGGTTTTCCAAAAATCTGTAAAGAAGATATCACACCACAGATAGTTTGATGTTTCTGTAAGTCCAGAATAACAGCTGGGTGAAAAACTGTAGCTCGTTCTTTAAGAGTAAATGAATGGGCAAAGAAATGTCAGGTAAAATTCATTGCTATCTATTGTATAGCAATACATGGTAGGGAAATTTCCACATGAAGTGATGGGTTCTGAGCTCATCCATTTGCATTTGAAAGGAAATTCTGGAGGTGATGACAAAATACAAACCTAGAAATCCATGGCAATCAATAAGCAAATCCAGCATTAGAAATTATTCTGAAGGGATAAGACTAATGATCCCACCATATGAATTCAGAGTGTGCTGCCTTCTGAATACTGTGGTCAGGTTAGGTCTCTGCATCTTCCAACACTGGAAGTGTGGGAAAAGTTCAGAGCAAGATCACAAGGATAGATAAAAGTACAGGAGCTCCTCTGACATGCAGCAATGAACTAACCTAGGTCCTACTAGCCTGAAGGGGGCCTGAGGTGGAGACAGGGATCTGTAGAGTGAGGGATATGGAATGAGGTGGGTGAGGATAGATGTTCACTGCAGGGAGTGGTGGAAGCGAGTGAGATGTGTCCCAACAAAAGCAGCACAGTGAGGTGCAGAATGAAGAATAAGGGGATGATTCCTAGCAGAGAAGACAGTTCAGGTGTGCAATACTCTGCCAAGGGATACATGGAAACTAAAAGCATCAGTTGGTTTGGTTTTTAAGCTCTAATTCAGGAGGAGATGGCACAAATGAGGAGGGGAAAAAAGTCCAGCAAGTTGTGAAAAATATGAAACCATGCTTCCTCAGGAAGAAATCAGGGGAAGTGCATATGGTAGCATATACAGCCAGATGATAGCAACAGACTTCAGCCTGATCCAGAATGCTGCATTTTATACATTAGGCTGTATAAGTGCCATGTGTGACAGGTTCTGTAGCTTAAAGCGAATGCTGGATCTCTTTAAGCACAAACCATAGAAACTGACCTAGTACTTTCTACTTCCAGCCCAAACTGGTATTTGAGGGAAAGCAAGTATTTTGTGGAGCTAGATGTCAAATTATTAGTAAATTACAGCAATCAGGATGATGGAACATTGAACCTGTAATGAGTCATCCTAATTCTCCAATTCTGCTTATTGTTCTGTGTATTTAAATTTTAATGGGGATAAAGTTGCTAAGGGCTGATAGAATGTGGAGTGTATGAATTTGGGATCTATGCCCTTCATAAAACCTGTCTTCAAAACAATTGCAATAGTTTATTGTCTCTTGGAAATATTTTTTGTTTAATATTTACTGTGTTCTCAGCTGAAGGCTGAAAACAGTAATTGCTACATCAATAGATAATGGTAGTATCATGCATCTAGAAGCTGGGCCCATAAAAGTCTTCAGTGCTTACATCTGAGGTTTTAGAATTGAATAGCTAACTCTTCAAGTAACACAGTAAAGGCTACTTAGATTATTCACCCTTCATTAGAAAAGAATGAGTGAGAAAGCTTCAGCAATTATAGGAATCCAACATGCCATTGTCCCCAGCACACAATGAGAACTTTCTTTGTGTCCTGGATTAAACCTTGATTTTATTCTCTGTTGTTGCAGGGTGCATCTGAGAAAGACATTGTGCACTCTGGCTTGGCTTACACGATGGAACGTTCTGCCCGGGTAAATATTGCATAACTAGATAGACTTACTAGAAAGAAAACTCACAGAATCCCTGGGTTGGAGGAGACCTCCAAGATCGAGTCCAGCCCAGCCCTAACACCTCAACTAAACCATGACACTGAGTGCCACATCCAGTCTTTCTTTAAACACTTCCAGGGATGGTGACTCTACCACCTCCCTGGCACACCATTCCAGTATTTTATCACTCTTTCTGTTAAAAACTTTTTCCTAATATCCACCCTGTATTTATCCTGGCGCAGCTTGACTTTGGGACAGTTTTTGAATAGGTTGTACAGAATTTCTTTGCAATTAAAGGAGTAGATAAATAGTACATGATTAAAGGAATTCAGAGTATGAAGAATGTCTGCTCTGTGCCATCATGGCCAACTTAAACTGGGTATAATAAACATTGAAGATTATTCAAGTAGAAGCTGTAGTAAGTAGAAACCTTTTAGTTGTCCTCTTGTACCTACCTATTCTGGGACATAAATATAAGAGTGCTTTACTTCACCATTAGCAGTTTTAGATTAATTCCTCTATGCTGTATGTTTAATTAATGGGACAAAGGCTACTTGAAACATCTCATCTCTCCTTGTCACTGTAAGACTTGAAAAGGGGTAATATAGTGACCTGAGAAAGATCTTCTTCCCTTTCAGTTCTCAGTTGTAAGAGGAATCAAGAAATTTCAGAATTGATCCACAAAGGATCAGAGCTCTAGCTATACCAATCTAGCAGCTACTTTTACTCCTTACGTGGACCCTAAAGCACAATTGTTGAGCTCCTATGGAGAAACTTGCAGAAATTACATGTCACCTTTTCTGTTTCAGCAAATCATGCGCACTGCCATGACGTACAACCTGGGTCTGGACCTGAGAACAGCTGCCTATGTCAATGCAATTGAGAAAGTCTTCAAAGTGTACAATGAGGCTGGTTTGACCTTCACATAGACAGGCCACGACCGCTCCTTGTTGTATCCCACCCCTCGCTGTTAATGTACCCTCTTCTCGAGAAAGCTTATCACAAGTTTACATGTAACCACAAAATTTTCTTTTCTTCTGACATTATAGTGGATTCTATTCTCAATTAGTTTCAGTTCCAAACTAGTCTTTTTTACAATAAAAATCCATGGATTAGGAAATTGTATACAAGTATGTATCTGAAGATAACAGTTCATCTGCACTTGTGGGGGCCATTCTGGGTGTTTCACCTACAAAACAAAATGGTACATTTTATGTGTGGAAGAGTGGTCTTGCCACCTGAGCCACTTCTCAGACTTCAGATCAGATACTGTACTATATGAGCACTTAGCTCATTATTACTTCATGCACTTTTGTTTAATGACATAATTTTGGCTTCAGCACTTTCAGTAAGGCCTTGTATGATCAATGCTGTGGCATTGTCAAAGGAAGAATGGGCCTCCAGCAGGGAATAACTTTGATAGGAGTCTAGTTTTTATTTGTAGTAAAGCTTCAGGCCTGATTCTCTTAAGGCAATATTTTTTCTTTAACTGTGCTACTGTTACAAGACTGCCTTTCCTCGCTTGTTCAAGCTAGTTTGACTATCATCATGACATTTGTAGCTCTGACAGACTAATATTTTTATAAGCTGAAACTATTGAGTAACTCTAGTTATGTTTTTAATCAAGTATCTACATAACTATTCTGACTATAGGTTGTTTCCTTTTTTTTAAGAAAGGGATATTCTGAAATTGGTAAGCAATCATATTTAGGTTTTTTGGAATTCTTTTTCAGTCTTTTCCTTTCAGAGGCTTTCTGAAAATTAGATACTGCCTCAGTGAACAACTAGAGTGAAACTGAACCCAGAAATCATTGGCCAAACCACAGAGGAGCTAGAATGCTGCTATAAACTTAATTCACTGTCTTAACACACACAGCCTTCTTTTTTTTTTTTTTTTGGTCATCGGGAGGTCTTGAAAGTTTTGAACATAAAGTACAACAAAATGGACCTCAACAAAATATTGGATCAAGCACAGTTTTTGAAGTGTAAGGCTTTTGTCCCTTGGAGTCCCCTTAAAGTGCCAGATGTTATTTATGTAATGAATATAAATGTTTTTTTTAAAAAGACAATTAGTCCCTCCCAGAAACTCATGCTTTTTCCTAACTACTTTGTAACTGCATGACATAACCTGGAGAGAGCAGTTATTAAAAAAAAGTTGACCTTTCCAAACCTACTCTGCTGGTGTATTACTGTTTTCTATTTCATGCAGTAGCTTCCTATAGCTGCAATCTGCAGCTTTTCACACGTGTCTGTTCATTGCCTGACCACTACTAAGATACTGTCCCTGAATTATCTTAAGGGGCTCACTAATACAGATCTTTGTCTCTTGAACTTGCCTGTCAGCAAGATTTTGAAGTTGCGTATATTTAGTAAATCATTTCAGGTCTTTTTAGCCTGTCCTCTAAAATTTGTGTGAAGAACTATTTAGTAGTTAGCATGGAGGAATAAACCTGTGTGGGGCATTTAATTAATGGCTTACTCCATCATATATGCTGGTATCTAGGGTTGTTAAAATACTCCAGATCAAATAAGTGCAACGTATGCATATACACACTGATACTATTAAAAAGCCATGAACCCCTAGAGCTTGAGAATTCTTCTGATCAAGGTATGGATCTCTAAACACAAGATCTGTATCCTGGATCATATTCTTCACTTCCCTTTTCACATAAACCATTAAAAAGTAAAACAAAATTATGATTTTAACAGTTCAGCTCTGATAAATTGTAACCAAAACTTGGAGACTAAAAGCCCACAAATAAACAGTTGTATTAAAAAATAGAAATAATCATAAAAGCAGTGTTGCATTATCTGGGAGCAAATTCATTTAAAGCAAAATTCTTGCTGTTCTCCCTCCCCTGTTTAATTTCCTCCACAGCTAATAAATTAGCCCTAGTTTGGCTGAGTAGACTTGAAAAATGGGACCCTTTCAGTGCTGGAGCATATAGAAAGCTGGCATAGATAGCTAACTGGGATATCTTCTGTATCCTAGCAACTTGGAAGGGAAAAAAGCCAACACCTGCACCTGCCTGTATTCCCCAGTTCATTGGCATCCTCCGCTCTTGTGTACACACACATTAACACTTCTTTTCTGGGGATTCTGAAAAGAAAGCAGACCTACCACCTGGCATGATTTTACTAAACCTAGAGATAAACTCTTAAGGTTCACTGGATCTCTACTCAGCATCTTGACTGCTGTAGTTACAGACCTCTTGTTAAACAGGGTCAGTGTTGGAGACGGGAATCCAAGAATAACCAAGAGCGGGTGTAACCACAGCTTAAGGTACTTTCAATCAAAGTGTTGAGATTCTTGAGGAGACAAATGCTTGGAGGCTGACTTAAGAGCACATCAGCTCTTTGATTTGCCCTTTGTAGCTAAATGCAAGAACCAAATCCTTATCAGTGATCCCAGACTTCTTGTCATAGCCTGTTTGAAATAATCTCACACCAATTCTGAGCATTGCTGACCTCACTCCTAACATGATTAGACATTTAAGAAAAAAATTAAAATAGAGTCGCATGCTCCTTTATCACATTTTGTGCACCTACCTCCCAACACCCAGCAACAACAACAGAGAAGAAAGTAGCAAAATTTTGGACAGTTTTCTAGGAGTTAATGTGATTTTAGAGGTTTGAGTACAAAGCAGCTCTAGCCTTTTCCCAGCCCAAGCCATAGCTAAAGAAAGCAGTAACTCTCAGGGAAGGATGTTATAAATACTGGGGGTTTTTTAGTAAAACTGTAACTTCAGTAAGGTGTTGGACCCTCCTTACATATAATGTACACACACAAGTCGTATCTGACACCTAACAACTTGTTACTGCTCGTATTCACCTATATAACCACTAGACATTTACTAAGAAACTCACTGTACTGTTTGGCAGGGAGCCAGTCAGGACCTGGAGTTAGATCAGATTTGTAACTGCTCTGAACCACACCTACTACACACAGCAATGCACATCCTTCCCGGGTGTTTGTGAGCTCTCATTCAGCTTTTTACACTGCTCAGGTACGTAATTAATATTCAATAGCAGCTCAGCAAATACCTTAAAGCTGCAAGTGAATCCCATAAGGATGACAACCACAGTGTTCAGGGTCGCATGCCATCTGCAAACTACTAAAAGCAAAATGTTTCTGTTGTGCAGAAGAGCAAGCAGAATGATAACTTTATCCCAGCAAAGAACTCGGTACTACACTTCTTTTTCATTGATGGCAATTGTCACCACCTGGAAGAAGAGTCAAAGCAATGGAAATTCTTGCTGTGAGTTTAAGGTACTGGGTAAGTCACCTCTAAATTATTCTGTTACTAATTGAGAAGTCTGTAGTATCAGATTCTAAGATCGCATTCTAAGTTCATATGCACACATGAGTGTTCCTGGCTTTTGAGGATTTTTTCTGATTGTTGATGAGTTACTCAGAATTACCTGGTTCTGGTTCTTTCAGCTGCTGTCCCTGTGTGTTTAACAGGAGCCCTGCAGATGGGTCAGTGCCTCCTCTGTGGCACAGTGTGCCTGTCGTGCCTGTGCTGTGCAGAGTTGCTGGAGTGGCCCCAGTGACCCAGCTCAGCTCTAGGCAGGTACTGCAGCCAAGGGCTGTGCTGGCAGTCAGTGAGTGTCCCAGTGCTGCTGTACAATGGGCACACACCTCAAACACACCTGAGCCTTCCTCAGCACAGGAGCTAACCATCATTTTACCAATAACATCAGAAGAACAAACACAGAGAGGCACAGAGGTTCTTACCTTGTCTGGACAGGGCTGTTGAATGCTCACCTTGTGAGGCTTGTACACACACAATCAGGATTGTGTGATAAAATGGGAGACCAGCTCTCAAGTGCTTCACATGCTGCCTACTTTAAGCCAGCCCTTACCACACCAAAAAAACCCCAAATCCAAACCAAAAACTATCTTTGCATTAGTAGCATGGCACAGTTCTAGCTGCCTGCTGTGTGCCATCATCCAGCCTTTCTAGACCAGGGATTATAAATGCATTTTTATATGTGTAACCAAAGGAATACAGGCAAGCCAGGCAGAGTGTAGGTATTGTCTTTATTTAAGAGTACATGCAGTGGAAACTTGTTTACAAAAATTTCAGTGGTGATACATTTTGATCTTCATTGTCCAAAGCTTTTGCCCCAGGAAGTTGCTTGGTTTGCTACATTTTTTACAGCCTTTTCACCAGTTTCAGCAACTTTGTAGACTTCATCAAGTGCTTTAAAAGAGAAAAAACAAAGGTAACTGTAGCATCAATGCAATAGTTCCCCCTTTCCCACTAGGTGTGGGACAAGGAGCAAGGCAGGGTAGGGGCCCTGTCTGGGATTTCACTGTCCTGACATTTTGAAATGAACATAAACATTACCGTACCTTTCTGACCAGCAGCCTTAGCCTGTTCTGCTGCTTGCTGCACAGTCTGATTCACGGTGTCAACTGCAGTTGGGAGAAAAAAAAAGTCAATTAAGCAGTCTTTACTCTTTCCCTAATTTAAGCAGTCACATTTTCAAAGGATTCCCTAGATGTTTCAGGGCTAGAAGATGAGTAATTATTCCATAAGGATGGGTATTCTGATCTAGTGGTAGAGGTGCTATTAGGAGTCTGGTTGCAGTTCCCCCAGTATCCGTATATCTTGGTAGAGATGAAGATTATGGATGTTAGTGTGGGGCACCTAGACTGTCAAGAGACAAACCCTAGTAGAGAATTGGGTGTAATGAAACCTTCCTTTTGCTTAGCCTGGCTAGGATCTGCTGAGAGCAGTGTGATTGGTAAAGATTCTTTTACCAACTGCATAAACTGGTGCTCGCTCTCTGAACTGGCATGCTGTATGAGCAGCACACCAAAAATGTAGTGATTTGTCTAATACTTCCTCTTGTACCTAAAGAAAATGTATTCTCTAAGAGACCAGAGTAGTTTTAAAGGCATGGAAAAGTTCAATGGAAGAGACATACTGAAAAATGAAGAGCAGGAGAAGGTTTTGTCTTAAAGGCCTGCAGCCTAGAAAACAGTGGTAAATATTCAGATGATCAGCTTCCAACAGCTATGATCTGGGGAGTCTTGCTTACAAGAGTCAGAAGTTTGGGGGAATTGGCCTTGCATTGGATCTATGTTTATTTATTGCCCCTGGCTCCAAGTACTACCTTTTAGAAAACACCGTGGATGTGCTCTGCACAACAGATACTGAGGGGATGACTGGCTGTGCAAGACATTCCTCATGGAAGTGGCAGGAGGGAGAACTTCTGAGGTATAAGACATTTAAGTGGACTGGGAGTGTCTAAAACTTCAAAGGTTTCCAGGCTTCCACTGAATGTCTCTCAACATGTTTTCTTTTTAAGAGTCTTGTAAAACCCAGTGGCCTATTTCACCTTGAGCTTGTAGGACATTTTTTACTGCTTAAAAGACATGGCTAATTATCATTACACACCATCTTTTGCTGCAGCTTCCCAATGTGAATGATGTTCACTGCTCGTAAGGTGCAGCTAAGGAAAAGGCTTCCCATAGCAGTCTTGGGTCACAGCCAAGTTTGTGACTCCTTTCAGGACCCATGGGATAGTTACTAATTTTAGATACTTGCAAAGCCCAGTTGTGCCACTCTGTACTTGGCAATGGCTCGTGGGACTGTGCCTTTGGGGCACGTGCAGGCACAACAGAAGTAGTTCAGAAACAAGGTAATTAATAGTTGCAAAACCACCAGTTAGGCAGTGTTTTACTTGAACTCCGGCATTAAATCTCCTTTATTTTAATTTAAATGTGAGTTTAGAGGGTATCTCTAGAATCCTTCAGTCAGTGCAGTACTAACAGGGTGTGATGAGTTCAGCATCGTGTGCTGTGTATTTACTGCCTGACATCAAGATATGTGCAGGTTGCACAGATGTGGCCAATGCCAGACCAGGGCCTGGGACCCCCTCTGTTGTTCCAGAAGCCAACTCCAGCTGGAAGAGCCATGCTGCAGTGCAGGATTTGCTGGGAAGATGTAGGCAGAGTTCAGGCAAAGGGCTTCAGACTGATGATATCCAAAGAGCTGTTTCAGCTTCAAGTGCTTGGGACAGACAGGGATGGACTGCAGCTATTTATAAACTTTGTTCTTAGAGTTTGTTGACTCCTAAGCACTTAGTTCCATCAGCTGATTGAGATTAGTACTCGGCTCCTCTGAAGATCATAAATGTCCCTTCTAAAACATCCATATTGTCTTCCAGCATAGAAAACAGTAGATGTTTCCCCAACATTAAAGAAGTTAGGAACACCAAAGAGCTGCCACAAAATATGCATTTCTAGGACTAGTCTATGGCAAAATCAAAGAAATCTTCATTTGAAAAGTCGATGATTCCCTTTCAATTGACCACATCCTGGTGTTTTTGTTTCGTACTTCAGCATAAAAATAGCTGAATTAAGAATAAATCCAAATTCTTTGGAAAAGAAAGTGGCTGTGGGATTGTTCATCCTTCATCTTCCTTGCAAAATGAACCAAGTCATGGTAAATAAGTAGCAGGCTTCCCACTTGCTTCATTGGGCACACAGCCCACAAGTAATATTTCTACAGTACTTGAAGTCACAGGCAAAATAACTAGCTTCAAGAGTTTACCTAAATGTCATGTAAAGAAATAGGAAACAGTTTCCAGTGCTCACATACCAAGCACAAACACTTCAGGAATCTCAGCAGCGCAGATCTCCATGTTAAAGCTCCACTAACAATGGTTATTTAACTTTGGGGCCAGTTCAGCAAAACTCTCTGCAGGAGTGAACTTGGCTGATGCCCGAGCCCCTGCAGCTGCACTTGTGCTCTCGGTGATGTGCGTGACTGCAGTGCTGGCAGGGCTGGAGCTCTGACATCGGGACACTGCGCCTCTCTGGGCAGCACCGAGCGGGTCAGAGCCCTCAGAGCTGGTGCCCTGCACTGCTGTGAGCTCCTGTTTGTCATGGCTGGGCAGATTAGGAAGCAAAGCCCTAAATTAGCAGCATTGCCTCCGCTCTCAGCGTTCAGCTGTCCTGTCAGCAGTGCATCATCTAGGCACCCACGCACTACGAGCCAGAACAGGAAAAGTTGGTGGAAACCCAGTAGTTAATATCAGACCTCCACTTTCTATAGTGTGAGAGGGCTTGGAGACTGCAGGATGTGCTGACCCCACCCTTGAGGGCAGCACAGAGTTCATGCCCCAGGGGCAGATTTACTCCCAGCAGCAGGGGTGGGAGCAGGGCAATACTTTAACACCCAAGGCACAGGAGGAGGGAAAGCAGCAATTTGTATTTACCTGCCACCTGTGCAGCACTTTCAGCTTGTTGCACAGCTTCTTCAGCAAGCTTCTTCCCAATCCCGAACATGGCTGCGCTGCGTCCTCTCTCCCGGGATGCGACGGGTGAGTGAGTCCCTAAGTTCGGTTCTGTTACACTGTTTGGCAAAGTGCAGCTTTTTATAGACAAAGCAGGACTCCTCCCAGTAGTTAGAGGGCAAATGCAAACTGGAACAGGGAAAAGTCATGAGCCCTTGTTGGGTGATTAATATACCAGGCATAAAAGGGTGAAGAGACACAAATGTTTGTTATGTTTTCCTCCCCGGAGAGAGGGCGTGGATTCAGCAGTAGAAGTTTTCCATAGCCCAGGAATGAGAGCTTTGTTTTTCCATATCGGGGAGTTGGTAAACAGTGTGCATGCCACAGCTGTCCTGACCAAAGGCTCCAGTGCCACAGGGGATACGCAGGCTGGCACAGCCCGTCATGAACCAGGCAGAAAAGCGTTGCCTTACGAAACACTCTGCTGAAGAATTGCTTAAATCAACTCTGTCATTTCAAAACCTTACATAGAAAAGTATCCAGTTTCAGATGATTCTTGCCCACATTCTTTTGATCCCCAGTGGGACTTAAAATTCACGGTTATAAAAAGAAATGGGAGGCACTAACCCTGCTTTCTAAAGCGTCTGATGAAATCTTTGTGTTAGAGAAGGCTCATAATTCCGTGGTGTGTCATAATTAATATTTTAACCTCTCATTTCCAAGGTCTGGCTCAGGACAGCAGGTTTGTGTCCTCCCTCACTGTCCCCACAGCAAACTCTTAGCAGGACCCAGCACAGCCTCCAGAGTCTCAGGCATCAGCAGCAGCTGGTGGGGTTCAGGTAGGCTCACTCCAGCTGCCAAAAGGCTGAGCTGCCCAGCCTGTCCCCCCAGCTGGAGCCATTTAGATGGGATGTGCAGGTTGCAGACTGCTGGGCATGTGGCCCTCACAGCACCTGGCCCCTCTCACAGGGCACCTTTACCTTGTCCAGCCACTACAGGAGCTCACCTTACCCCAAAACACTAAGATTACTTTTTTCTGGGATCACCAGCTTTCCAGCAGAACTACTGTTGTGCCCTTTTACACAGAACAGAGGGTTTCAATCTGTTTATCAAATAATTATTGCTGAAAACAGGGTGAAAATGTATAATCTACCCCAGAACAAGGATTTATTTATCAAACTGTTATCCTACAGCTGCCACCACAGCTGGCTGTAGGAATGTGTCTCTTGATGCCAGGCATGGCACTTCATGAACAACAGTTCCTCTGCAATGTCCCTTTCCAGCATTACAGTAAAAGCTCTGTTTTCTTCCCACCACTGCAGTTTTTCTGCAGACCAAAAAAAGTCCCACTTAATGTCAATTAAAGAGGACATAGAGTTACTGAGGGTATTGAGGGGGTTCCTTTCCTGATTTTATCTTCTGACAGCAGGGAAAGGATTATTCACCATATCTGAAAGCAAATGCTACCAGAATATGCTCGCAAAAGAACAGAAGGAAAGTAACAATATTGGTTTTAAACTGCCATCAAGTTAAGGGTTGTTGACGAAGTTCAAAACAGACTTGCAATGCAGGAAAAAAAAAACCAAAACAAACCCAGAAATATTTCAGATAACTCAAACTAGCATCTGACCAGTAGAAATTCTTTGCACAGCAGCCAAGCAGTAAAACGTACACATTGTTCCCTGTGACATCCTCAACTATCCACAGCCAGCCCTGTTCACAGGAAATTGCAATTTCCTAGTCCTGTTCTGCTGCTGCTCCTGTTACTGACAGCAGAGAGATGTGTGAATACAGCAGGGCTCAGAGTTAGCATCAGGTTTGTGTTTTTGCCAAGGTGTATTTACATTATCACTGGAAATACCCCTCCTCATCCTATTCTAACTCCACAGCTAAGAATGTTCCCACTCTCACCCACTCCAGTACCTCAAATACAGATTTTTTTTTTTTTTTTTTTTTTTTTTTTTTTTTTTTTTTTTTGAAAGCCACAGTAGCTCATGAGCAGTTTCCATGAGTGTGGACTGGTACAACACCAGCACTGGCTTTCCAGTGAACATCAGTACAGAAATAAAATTACAGAACCAACCCTAATTACATTACACTGACACACTGCAGGTACATATTGAATTGTATCACAGGAGAGAGTACATGCCATCACAACACTCCTTACACACAGGAAAAGGTGATGTTTGCCTCACAGAGTGAAAACACACAGCATTAAAATACATCCCACTTTTCAAACACAAGAAGGACCCATTTTCTCTCACTAGGTATAGGCCAAAGGCATGGAAAGCCCATGAGGAGGTGCAGTTCCCTCAGGCACCAGGCCTGTGATCACGTATGCATTTAGACTGACATTAGGTTGCACTCAGTGTGTCACGGTTCCCGCCATCACAGCAACACAAAGTCTCGGTACCTGCATTCCCCAGCTCCACAGCTCCTGCAATGGAGCCCTGCACCACAGCCCTACCTCTGCTCTGCTGCTCCACTCATCCTCCCTAGCACAGGGCACGAACCCAGGAGCTCCACTCGTCCCTGCTTGGGGCTGCCCAGAGCAGCCTGGGCTGCGCCCCGTCAGGGCCCGTCCTGTGGGCGGCCGGGGCCGGCAGCACCAGGGGCCCGCAACCAACTCCAGGGCAAAGCCAGGGGCCGGCAACGCAACTCCAACGACAATGCCAGGGGCCGGCAACAGCGCCGGGGGCCCGCAACCAACTCCAGGGGCAACTCCAGGGCCCGGCAGCGCCAGGGACCCGCAACCAACTCCAGGGGCAACTCCACGGCCCGGCAGCGCCAGGGACCCGCAACCAACTCCAGGGGCAACGCCAGGGCGTGGCAGCGCCAGGGGCCCGCAACCAACTCCAGGGGCAACGCTAGGGGCCCGCAACTCAACTCCAATGGCAACGTCAGGGGCCGGCGACAATGCCGGGGCTCCAGGGGCAACTCTAATGGCAGCGCCAGCTAATGGCGCAACCACCTTCAGGGCCAGCAACAGCGCCGGGGGCAACGGCGGGGCCTGGCAATGGCCGAACACGGGGGCCGGAGCTGCCGAGGCACAAACACAAACGCTGCCTGAGCTGAGCCACCAGCCAGCACGGGCAGACACACCGAGCTGCAGAGCACAGACAAAGCCCCGCACCTTCACCGCAGGGCCCTCGTCCCCGGCTCAGTCCCAGCACCTGCACCGACACTCACCCACCGTCCCAGCGCAGCGCCACCTCCATGCCCGGATCCCTCCTGCCCACCGTGTCTGCAGCCAGCAGCTCCCCGGGGGGCTCCTCTCACAGCCCCTTTAAAGCCTCTGCAGCCCACACCCAGCACAGCTGGGCAGTCCCAGCCCAGGTGCAGCAGGTTTTGGGGAAAGGCCCTGATCTGCCAAACCTTGTGGTGTTTTGAGTGAAGGGCCCATTTGTGTGATTGGTGGAGAAATAGACTTCAAGTGTGAAAAGAATGTGAAAGTCAACTTATCCTGTGGGCAGGAAACCCCACTGCTGCCATGGGCCCTGGGGGCAGACAGTGCTGACAGCCCCAAAAGGGAGCTGGACAACATTATTCACAACCAGAGACTTCAAGGAGTGGCTGGGATATCCTCTCCAACATGGCTAATCCAGCAATCATGGTTACCTGGGACCTGGTGCCAAGAGGGGCCCAGTTTGCCACGTGTCCTGTTGCTGCTGCTGCTGCTCGTCTCTGGAGAGGAGAGAGGCTCAGTGGGGCCACCTGGCATTGTTTGAGGCCTGGTGAAATGGCACAACCCAGGCAGAGCGTGCAGCCTGCACAGCAGCTCCAGCTCTGGGACATCCCACTGGCACGTGGGCAACAGCATCCAACAGATGTCTATTCATCTCCAGGTTTCTTGATCTTACTTTGCCACATGACAGGAAACTCCAGCTGCAAAGACAGGTTTCAGAGAGCGTGGATTCTTGATAACCTTTAGACCATTAATCACAGTATTCACCCATGAGGAGGATAAAAATCCAGTAAAATCTGTGCCCACCCCATGCCCCTGGCCTGTTGAGCTGTGAAGAGGAGGTGGGGAGGGCTGTTTGCCCCTCAGCCACTCTGGGAAGGTCTCTGAGGCATTGGAGTGGGGTATGGAGCAGAGGTGCTTGGGCTGGGCAGCCCAGCCAGGCTGAAACACGAATCCCCTTTGCTCAGCATTTCAGAGCTCAGGCAGCTGCAGGCACACCCAGCACCAAATCTAAGGAAGTTTGAGAACTCCGATGTTAGATAACTTCACGTACCCAGGACTGATGGCACAGGAGCTGCTAAGAGCTCTAGGGATGTCTGCTTTACTTTTACAGAACATCTGGAGACTTCTGTTGGGATGGGAAGATGCAGCCCTGGGTTGGGTCATGGGTCCCTGTGTGATGCACAAGTCAGAGAGAGTTCCAAATACTTGCAGACCAAAGAGCACTGTGACTAAGGCACCTTACTTGTGGAGCAAAGTGCCTAAGTTTAGACCTGGAAACCCATGCCAGCAAGTGACTCAGACACATGGGTGCCCATGGCACAGTGTGCACCCTTGGGACAAAAGAGATGTGAAATACTCGGATCAGGCTCCTGAAGCAACAAGGGCATCCCTGCACTGGGGGCCAGGAGTCAGGAACTGCCCTTGGGTGCTCCCTGGCTGGCTGGATAAAATGATTTCTCCTGTCTCAGCTCAGTGGGTGACCTCCTGGTGACAGCCAGGCTGTCCAGTTCCGCCACTGCCACTGCCAGCACTGGGCCAGAGCAGTGGGAACTGACAACTGGGTAGTTACACTGAAGACAACTAGAATAAAGGGAAATAAAACTGCACATCAGGAGTCAGGACTGCCTTCCCCATGAACAAAGCAGGAGGAATAGCGTCTCTCATGCAAGGGGATAACATGTTTTACTGGGAAAATACCTGCAAGTGTACAAATCTTTTGATAATATTAAAGTGATTTGCAAGCAAAAAAAAAAGTGCGATGGAGAGTGGTGTACAGGTCACAGTCACACACAAACATAGCAGTGTTTTGTCTGAAATGCTGAGCCTGAAGTGCTCAGTCTCTGAAGATTTCACCATCAGGGAGGTAACCATTAAAAGTACTAAATAATAAAGTACTGTTGGGAGTTGCCCAGTAACAGAGAGTGCAATAGTCTAATGCTTTTTCGGTGAGCTTGTACTTGGGTAAATATTTAGGCTTTTAAAGCTTTAAATGAGGAGCCATTGCATAGGGACACTGTGCAAAGCCCTGGACTATGTTTACTCACAGATGGTCTATTACTTGTAAAGTCCTGTGAAGGCTTTTCTGTACCTGCAGTCCTTGTGCAGATTGCAGACAAGGGTGGTCTTTGGGTTCAGCCATGAGCCAGTCTCTCCTTGGACCAAATTCACAAAGATTGGCTTCCAAAAACCCCAGACAACCACAGCTCCTGGTCAAAATGTGCAAGATGCTAATACCTCCAACAGGCCTGGACTGCCCTATCCCTATTTCATTGCAGCCAGGCAGTTTTGATCAAGCTTTGGCTTTGTTTTGTAAGATACAAATTAGATTCTTACTGAAACAGGCTGGTAAGGCTTCAAAGAAAAAGAGGGGAAAAGGGAAAAAAAAAAAAAGAAAGAAAAAAAAAAAAAAAGGGAAGTATTGCCTAGCAATGGGAAACACCCAGAGGCCGAGGTCAGGTAAGAGCACTTACTGTGAATAAGTGGGTATTCGTGCCTTCTGTTGACAGAGGCAGCACTAAGAGGGCATCCTGTCTGCCTGCACAGCCTCTGATTGCCCAGCAAGCAGCAATCTCAAACAAATATTTCCATCTCCTAGGCAGGAAGATTGCCCCTCGCCTGTGCGGCACCAGCTCCCTGCACCGGCCGTGGCTGGCGGGGCTGCTCGGAGCGCCCTCACAGACCGCGCATAGAGCGCGGCTCAGGCGCGGCTGCGGCGGGAGCGGAGCCCCCTCAGGGATCTCCGCGCCTCAGCGCTGCCTTCAGCAGCAGCGCCCCAAGCCAGCACCGGGGAAAGACGCGGGGTTTGTCCCAGGAGTTTAACAGGAGATGTGTTGTGGATAGGGAACAGACTGCAGGAGAAAGAAGGGGGCGGACACCACAGCCCCGTTCCCTCACAGACACCTCAGGGCTCCCCTGGTGCTGGTTCCCATCCGTCTGCCAGCCTGCAGAAGGGCTCAGAACTCCCCTCCGTGCAGTGACCGCACAGGGCTTGGAATCGGAGAGCAAACGAGATTAGCAAGAGTCTGTGCGATCCTTCACTGAGAGCCCCATCAAAATAATGAGATTAAATAACAAGATGACCTGAGTAGTGGAGATCTTACAGTACCTTTATTTATCTTAATCTAAAAATGCAGAGGATGGGAACAAACAAAACAACTGACAAGAAATATAACCCCAGCCTAATTTTTCTGATTATTGGAAGAAGACTCAGTTTCATCACATGACTGTTCTGGTGTCCTAATTAGGAACAGTTTCACTGGCTTTGTAAATACACTCAGTAAATGTGGCAATAATCACTGAGCTGTTGTAAGAGCAGGGCAACAGCATTGCTGAAACCTTTTGAGCCATGTTGACGATCGTGAGCAGACGTGTTAAAAGATGTATTTTTTCTATGTGAAGGATGAGGGAGATCTTCTGCCTTAAAAATTTGTACTTGAAGAGAACAAAATTATCCAGATATCAAACAGCTTTCATTTTTCTACACAAAGAAGTAGGTAATAGCAGACCAAAGACAGATTTATACAAGCAGTACTGTTGACTTGAATTAGCATCATTTTTTAAATCCACATTTCTTCCCAAAGCCAGACATTGCTTCTGCAGCCTGTCCGGCCACTTTTTCTACTCCATCTTGTGCTGTCTTGGAAGCCTTGTCAAAAGCTGAAAGAGAGGGAAAAGGATAAACAGAAAGTTGGAAAAATGCAACATGGTTTAATACTTATGAAGAGAGGTGTGAAAATGATTAGATTACAAAAAAGGAGTGATATATCTCCAAAAAATATCTTGAACATCTTGTTGCCTCCCCATCCAACATCAACAGCTGCCCAAGACTGCCTTTGTCACATCCATGCAGCTGTGGAAGGTGTCAGCTCTAAGGGGAATACTGCCAGTGCATTTTAGCTTTTAAGAAATATTTTAGACCCCAAAATTGCTAATTTGCCCCTCATACTTAGAATATCATTAAATTATAACAAAAAACCCTCAGCAGCCTAGTTTTTAGTTAAATTGTTCCAAATCCCCAGCTGCAAGATGCCAGCACTTTGTAGACAGCACCTTTTCACCTGTAGGATCAGTAATGTTTGACCCCAGCTGCTGTCCCAGCAGGTGCTGGGATCCAGTGTAGGGCTGGACCTGGACAGGCCCCTGCCCTCAGGGGTGAGGGGAGCAAGATGTAACACAGAGTTACTTAATCCTTGAGAAAGAAGAGCTGTCCCCACAAGTTTTCTAATTAGGAATCCAATGTCTGAATGCTGTGTGTGAGACTCGGTGGCCAGGGAGCGTCAGCTACAGCCTGCCAGTACATGTGCAGAGCTACTAAGGAACAGATCCTGAAATCCTTTTGTGAGATTTATAAAGGTAGTTACAAAAACATGGAAGTTGTTAAAAAATGTTAAAGGTTATATAAAGTGGTCACTGAAAAGAAGGACTTTCAGGCTGAGAACACCTGTGGGACAGAGGAGAATGAGCACTGGCCGCTTCTGGCTTGTGTTGAGCTGCTCCATCTTGCTTTGAGCGTCATTGCTCCTACCTTTCTGGCTTGCATCTGTAATCTGGTTGACTGCATCCTGAGTGGCCTGTCCCAATGTGTTTGCTGTAATGAAGGCAAAACAAAATCAAAATCCTTTCCAGCTGCTGGCGTTTCTGGTTACAGGAATCCCGTACGTCAGTCAGCTTTCTGCATGCCCAGAAAGGCAGGCTGTGCCCCAGGCAGGGGCCTGGCCTGGCACTGGGCAGGCTGGGGCTGTGCCCTTCACAGGGCACCCTGGGCACCCTGTGCTGCCACAGCAGTTTGCTCTGAGATTAGCACTCACCTGGCACCCACGGTCAGCTGAGCAAATCAATGGCAGATAAGCAGGAGATAAGAAAAGATTAGCAGTGAGCTGGAATGATGACATTTAGCTGCGAGCCGCTTATTTAACACTACACTTGCTTTTATTGATTTTTCTACCTTATTATGTTTGGGGTAGGTTGGCCACCTAATGTGCATTTTCCCAATGGGCTGTTTGGGAGTAGGGCCTGTTCTAAAATGGAAGCAAGTGCATTAAACAGAGCTGGACAGGAGCAGGGAGATTTTTACAAACAAGATATCAATAGAAGAGAGGAGCAGAAACTAGAAACATAACAGATCAACTCCAGAATATGAAACATGAGAAAAGTGAGATGCCTTGTGATTGTAAGATAGCTGATAATTTATGAAACAGCAAAATGGCCCCTCAGGGGCAGGAATATATTCAGAATGCAGCAAAGACTATTTTGTTTATCAGAAATGGTTTCTGTCATGTTTGTAGGGCTACTACACATTTGTCCCCAGATGTATGGAAACCTTCTGTAACTATGTAATATAATCAATGATGTTACTCATGTATTTCAGCCATACAAGGACGTGTTTGCAGGATCAAAATCCAGAACCATATCAGATCAAATTATACTCTACCGGGAAAGTGCTGCAGGCAAACACGGCAGGGAATACACTATAAAAAGCTACCATAAGCTATATATATTTTACAGTTTTTCATTTGAAGGAAAAGCCTTTTTGCTTTGCATTGAAAAGTTGGTTTCCAATGCCCAGTGCTAAGCGCAACAGTGCTCGGCCTTACACCGTGGACATTGCTATGACAGAAATGTGCATACAGGTTTTTTAACCCTGCAGTGTGGTGATTACTGCGGAGGAACACAACAGAAACATGTCCTATACATGACAAACTATCCATGCAATCAATGTAGTTACATTACAGAAGGCACTGACAGGCCAAGTGGCAAATGTTAATCAAAGCTTAATTCCAATTTACTAAGAGGAGAGCTGATTAAAAACCACCACAGAGCATGAGAAAAGACCACCCTTAGCAATTCAAATGCTAAATATAGAAGGTTGTTATCGCCAAAAAAAAGGCTTCACTGCTCTAAAAAGATTAAGTTTATAATTCTGGAGAGTGATAAGAGTTGGACATTGCTCAGGAACCACAGAGGGAGAAGAGGATGAGCGGGTTGAGGCAGCTTTGAGAGCCATGGCTGACCTGTGGTCTATCTCCAGGTGATGGCCAAAATTTGCAAAGTGAAGAAAAAAGAGGAAGCTGTGTCTTGCTAGCACCAATGCAGATACAGGTTGTGATATTTAGCAACTAAGCCCCCCTCCAAATATACAACAATATTTAATCTTTCTTACCAGCATCTTTTGCTGCACCTTCAGCTTGTTCCTTCAGTCCCTGGAAGCCTTTACCTGACATTGTGGCTTCTGACACCTGTTATAAGTCCTTTCTTTTGATAAAATCGAGCGCCTGGTGATGTATAGCACACTATGTGATAGTGTCCTGACTTGTCCTGGTTTTATATATCTGCCAGGAGACCTGCTGATTCTTTTGGGGGTGACTGGTACAATGGGTGGAGTTTGAATGTGAAGAATGAGAGCTGAAAATAGAGAAAAGCTGTTTATTTACCCTCCCTGATGAGAGGGTGTGCCCAGATTGAGATTTTTGCTCCATCGCACTGTCTTTGTTGTTAATTTGTGCAGTTTGGTTTTTTTTAACCAAAACTGCAAAAAAACCAGTTCCACCATCACAGACAGAGGAAAGCCACTGAACTGATCTTTACAGACTGACTGCTGGAAAACTACTGAGTGCAGTGGTGGGGGTGTTTTGTCGCCATCAGGCTGACTTCCTTCCCCTTCCTTCAGTCCCAGAGCAGACCCTCCTGAACGGAAACCAGCCCAAACTTGTTTCCTTTCTATAAATTTTAATCACAACCCCCTTTTCTTGTCAGGTGGGTTAGATGGTGAGGGTTGTGATTTATGTATATTTTTACAACAAGCTGCTAATCTGGTCATCTTTCCAGTTGCTTGCTCAAGGTGGATTGCAAATCTCATCGTCACAAAAGGCCTTGCCTGGGTAAGGCAGGCAAGCAGTGCCAGCACTAGCAGCTCTCAGAGGAAGGGGAAAAAAAAGAAGCCAAATTAGCAAACCCACATTTTCCTACTGTGGCTTTGTGGTAAGATTCTTTTAGTTCAGAAATTATGTTCAAAATCACTTCCTTTCCTAGCATCACCACATTAATAAAAGTTTCTGGCTTTAACCTCTGGCATTTCCCAGGTTTTGAGTAGCCTTTGGAGTTTATATTTCCTGCCATCAATCCTCAGTAAAAAGGTACTTTGTACAAGTAAACTTTTGGCAGACTCAGGAGCCAAATGGTTCTCTGGTTTTGTGGGGTTTGGGTTCCTCACTACCATTTTCTGGGGTACAAAGTGTCTCTGTTCAGATGGCCACACTCATACACATATTTTTCTTCCTGAGTAAAAGACTTTTGTTGGTAAATGGGCATGAGAACAAGATGCCACAGATGAACTAGGGTGGGCACTGACAGTTCTCATAAGTTTAGGACTTCATTAGTACCCAAGTGAGGAAGAGTCACAGAAAAGAAGGTTCTGAGCATTCCTCTGCCTCTCCTATTCCGCCTGTCATTTCAGAGAGCCCTTGTCAACTTTTGCACCACTCCTTTGCTATTTCAAACAGCAATCTTCTTTCCCCATCAATAGGTCAATTAGACTTTTAATTATATATTCACATCAGGTATCTTTTTCAATTCCTTGCTGATTTTTTCCTGGAATGATTTTCTTACTTGAATTTGCAAAAACTCAGATAAAAAGACACCCAGTATTGTGGGGCTCTGGCACTTTTTGAACCAAATCACTAACAGAAACCTATTTATTTTTCTTGTCCCAACCTGAGAACACAGCCACAGTAAAGCCACACCAAACACGTGGGTTTCAGCTGTTCTCAGCCCATTAGTCAGGTAGATTAACTTGTGTGTGGAGTGTTAGTGAAAGGAAGGAAGAAGCTCTCTGGAATCCACCATGCAGCTTGTCACAGCTCAAGAGAAGATGTGCCCAGGCTTCAGCAACAAATACCTTCCAGATGCCCTCCCAGCTTGTTTTCACTGCTGAGTTTTCAGGGCAAGGGCCCTACAGGTGCTGGCTGGGATAGTCTGCCTGAAAGGGACACCAGGACTTTGGGAGAGCATTTAAAAATGAAGCATGCTTACATCAAACATTAAACATGCACCACATTGGAGCAATATTTTATAGACTCCCAATCAGTTCAGGTAAATATTGCTCTCTAATCCTGCTCTAATACCTACCTAGATTTCCCCAGTTCTAACTATTATTTTTCAAGTAGAAATCACTGTTCAGCATTTTGGACTCAATATGGGTGTTTGATCTGAGGCACTGCTTGCTTTACCTCCTCCTCAAAGCATTGAATTCCTGAGTAAAACCCCCACTGCTGACAGCATGGCAGCCTGACACCTTACCTAATGTAATTTTATCCTTAGCATTAATATCATTATCCTGATTCCAAGCTGAAAATAGGGAAAGTGAGCAAATTACAAATTTGCCAAATTGGCATGGCATGATCATTATAATGCAGCCCAGAGCAGAGCGAAGAGGGACATTTGCATAGTATTCATTCCATATGATGGGACCAATGATCTGTGCATCAGGTGGCTGGCTGAGTTACAAAAGCACAACAGGAAATTAATGGAATATTTTGCATAACATTTATCCACGCTGTGAGTTAACATTACTTTTTAGAAGACACTAATAGGCCTTTTGAATTGATGTTGGATATTAATTAGAGTGCTTAAAAATAAGGATTTGAAAGGGTGGAAGGTTAGTTTGGACATTCAGCTCTCAGCATCTGCTGACACTGCAGGCACAAACCCTGGTTAATGCCAGCTGAGGCAGGTACCAAAGTGCAGGCAGAGCCACATACCAAGGTGCCCCTGGAATTTCAGGCTATTCCAAAAGTTACTCCACCTGCTAATGCCAGGGTGCATCACTGACACTGGCCAGGAGCAGAAGTTCAGAAGTGTCATCACCCCCAGCAGCACTGTCTGCTCACCTCTGACACCTCTGACACATAACCTGTCTGACACCCCTCTCTGTGAGACCTCGGGCTTTTTCTCTCATTCTGCACCTTCAGTCTGCTGCTTGTGATGAGCAGTTGTTTGTGTTTGGGCAGAGGAAACCCAAAACTGATTCCTTAAGTGCTAGGAGTGCTCCAGAACCCATGGCCCTGGAAATAGTTGGCAACTCCAAATAAGCAGCCCAGACAGCTGTGAGTTAAATCTAAAGCACCACAGAGAAACTAGAAATTGCTCTGGCTTCCTTTCCTGTCACACACCTTCTGTGGCATCTTTGAGGACCCTCTCATATATCAGTGACATGAACCCTTCTGCTCTATCATTTGGTGAAGGTCAGAAGTAATTAATCAGAGCTAGAGCTTCTGTTTTACTCATGAAAATGGGCAAGTGAGGTTAGTTACAATGTATTGAAATTTATTTGAGTTTTCTTAAACTTTAATTTTACCTGGGTTGAGATTTATAGATAGGTGTGGTGTCTGTCAGCAAGGCAAACACAGTGATGTGTCAGGGCTAAAAGTTCTACACAGATCACTGCAGAAGTTTACAAAGTGTGCAGTGTTCAGCATTCATGGCTGCCAAAGGAGACTGACAGTAGTGTGGAAGGGATGTGATGTTTGTCACAAAACAGAACTCTTTTAAGAAATGCAATGGTTTGCTCATAGATAATTATTGTGAGTCGTATGTCATTTAGGAGATCAAACTAAAGTTCTTCTAATTAAGCTAAGTTAGCTGTTCAGTTCAAATACTTATATACAGTTCTGGCAGAAAAGTAGATTTAACTGATTCCTCCTTTACAGAGGTGGTGACAGGAATCATCCGTCAGCTCTGCTTCAAAGCATGAGATCAACATAAAGCCAGTGCAAATAGAGTTCTTTACCTTCTACTTTCTCAATCTTGAGGTAACATCCAGGTGAAGTGTCATGTTTGTACTGCTGTCTGGAGCACCTGAAACCATCCTTGGATACTGGGACTGCTGTGGAGTCTCACAATATCCTGCAGTTTCAGGACTAGAAAAGACAAAAAAAAAAAAAAAGGCCTGGTCTTTAACTTTAAAAAGCTGGAAAGATGAGAAAGGCCTGACTCCCACCTTAAAATCTGCCATGGGACTGGGGCAATAAATAACTGGTCCTGTCCCAGGAGTGACTGGCTAGGAAAGCTGAGGGTGTGAGCTGGATGTAAAGTCTATAGGAGAGCTGTGAATATTTTCTAGGCACAATGACAGGAAGGAGTGCTGTGGCTCTGCCCTTCTGGCACACAGCTCTGCTGCCCTCCCTGCGTGGGCTTAGTAAGAGGGAAAGGTGGAGAAGCAGAGCTGCCTTTCATGCTGGGATCCACACAAAAAAGCAGTGCTAAAGCTTGGCAGAGAAACTCTGTGGTGCTTCAAACTCGTGTGGGCAGGGCTTTGTCTGATATTCAGAAAGTGCAGGTTTAATTTGAGCTTTTTCTACTATGCTATTAACAGTAGGGAGTATCTTCTTGTGATTTGGTAGGGTTTCAATGCATTTAGGAAACAGTTAAGCCAAGTTCCAATGTGTCAAAGAGATGAGAATGTGATTTTAGAGAGAACAGTATTAAAAAACATCCCTTCAGTTTTTAATTGGGTACTCTGTGAATTCAGTTTTAGGACATGCATTATGCGGACACAAAAATAGGACTTTCAAATGAAGTGGGATTTTAAGTGTATTATTACCTGATTTGCATTTAAATTAGCAGAATGCTGTCTGGGATATTCTGTAGAGAGCCCCTGCTTCCTCTCCTCCATCCCAGACAAACATCTTTGAAAAATCAGGCCCTGCCTGTCCTTCAGCCCTTGGCTAGGACGTAGCAGGGGGGCGCTCCCAAAGGCTGTGAGTTCCATCAGAACAAATCACTCAATAAAGCTTAACTGTAGTTTTACATGGTAAGGAGGTTTTGCTGTCACAAGAGGAAAAAAGTGGTTTTCAGCACTTTGTTGGTCACTTTTATGGTGAGGTTGATGCAACACTTGGCAGCAGCTGTTCCTGGCCCATTGGATCCCCCCAGAGGTCAGAGTGCAAGTCCCCAGTCACTGGGGACAGACAGTGGCCACACTGTACCTGGCACTGGGTGCTGTTTTATCACAGTGGGATTAAATTAACAGCTTGTGTGACAGTGGTATCACATGTACAAAGTCCACTTAAATAATTCACAGGGTGAGATAAGTAAAAGAAATTCTTGATTGCCCAGACCGTGACCTGTCAGCAAAAAAGGATTCTGCTAGCATTTGCTTCCCTCAGCACTTACCTGGGGCAGGGGGTGCCAGCACTTCCATACTGAAAGTACCTTCTCCTGTGGGGTGGTTCTGACACATCTCCTCCATCATTCCACTTTTCACTTTCCTTCCATCACTTCATTACTCTTGTCTGAATACTCATTGAAAGCACAGACTTCAACAAATAAAACAGATGTACAACAAAGTTAAGTTGAGTAATTAATAGACAAAAATTTGCCTTTTTAATGAAAGACCCTTCTACTTCAAAAGAAGCAACTCTTCACCTTTCTTACCTCTGACAAATGTGGCTCAGACCTCTGGCTTCTGCTCCCTGCAGCTGGGTGACAGCCAGTCTGAGGAAGGGACAGGGAGGAAACAGAGGCTCACTGAGCCATTGCATGGGCACAGCACTACCCTGTTCCCACTTACTGACACAGGGTACTCATGTGCTGCATGTCCTGGTGTCTGTCTCCAAGGCTTGTGACTGCCTGTGCAAGATGCATAAACACTGTCTGGGCCCTGACTGCCATGGGATGAGACCAGACCTGAGCAGTGACTGAACCCGCCTGGGCCCAGAGCAGTGCTCTCCCAAGTGAGAGGCAGATCTTTAGGAAACATTTGGACACTTTTGGTGCCCAAATGCTGGGCTGTAGTCAAGCAGTGTTTTCAGTCCCACAGTTCTAGATACAGGTGTGTAAATACTGGTAAAACATTTTCCCTCCCACAGGGAAGGAAATGCAGAGAGCTGCCCTCCCAAGCAGCCACGCAACTCAGTGTGGCAGAGATGTGGCCTGGCATTCTCAGCTCAGGAATTGCCATTCTCTCCTGGTTTAAGGCCCTGGAACCAGGGGCAAAGCCTGTTTGAGAGATGGGCAGCATCTTGGGGAGCAGCTTACTCTTCCTTCGAGTTGCAGCCCGCTCCTGCCTCCCACGCATGCCCTACATAGTGAAAACATTCACCTCCTTTTTTTTTTTTTTTTGCAAACACTTTTTTGGCAAAACACTTTTGTTTGTATTCCCGTAAAGCAAAGCTTTTGAGCAAAAGGTTTTTCTTTCTCTCTCTAGCGAGCACTGAGAATAGACTCCAGCCTCCTGCTGCTGGGCATGAGTATCTCTTTATGTCCTCTTACCTTGGCCTCAATTTTAGTTACTCTGTTTAATTGGCAAGATATTTGCAGGACATCACAAAAGAGTATGCACATATGAGATACATCTTCCATTGAGGGCCTTGTTACCTCTGCTAGGGCTCTTTTGTTCCCTTTCTGTGTTGAGATCAAAGACCCACTGGGATGGAAATCCTGCGGTCTCTGAAGGCAATGCTTTACACATACTGTTTTGCCTGACAGAGGCTGCCAGCACACTTGCTAGATGCTTCCATGCCACAGCAACTCTCTTCTGTAATACCTTCCATGGTCATCATCATTTAGAAGCTGAATTTGAAGCATTTGTTCTGATTTTGAAGCAGTTTAAATCTCAACAGTTTACATTGCCTTCTCCTGGATTTGTGGGCACTCTTCCTGCAGATAAATAAAAGAACCCATTTTTATACCCATACCTACTGATGTGCTTTAAACTTAGCCCATGATTTACAGCAACCAGCAACATTTTCCTGCTCTCTACCCTGGTGAATGTGCAGGGTCTCTGCAGCTCTCCCTCAGCAGCTGGTCTGTATCAGCCTGACTGGTACCAGCCCTGTGTGTGTGTGGTGCACCAGGAGATTCTCCCCTGGCACCTGCCCTCACATTCCTGCATTTCACAGCAACCCTGCCGCCCCTGCCAGCAGCACTACAGTTCTGTCAGGTCAGTTGGTGCCCATCACATTTCTTTAATTACCTCCCACAGCTTTTACATCCTGATGTCAGGACAGCTTTCTGGTGCAAACAGAATAAACTGAGCTCCACAGCACTTTCACGTTCCTTTAAAAAGCCTCCTTTCATCCAATATCACCCCCACATTCTCTCTTAAACATGGCAAGTATTAAAAAGTGAAATATTTGTGTTTCAGCCCTGAGAGACAGAAAGCCAGCCTACCTACAGTACTGTCTGCAGAAATACAATTTTTCATGATTCTTCATCTCTTGCAATGATTTAAGGCCCTTACAGTTCTAAGCACTTTAATACTTCACCTCTACAGGAAGAATGCATCAGTTTGGAAGGATCCACATCTAAAATGTGTAAACAAAACAGACAAGGCAAAAAACTTGTTCAAACACTTTTTATTAGTTAAAAAAAAAAATTCACAATGCCTAGAGATCCCAAGTGCCAGTGCATATGGATGCAAGACACAGATTTGTGAGTCCAACCAAAATATACAAAGCAACTGGGAGGCCAGGAGGGAGGCTGGGAAGGACACACAGCCCAGTACACACCTGCACGTTACTTACAGTTAAAGGAGTCTGGCTTACATATATTGTACGACTGGCTTAGGAGGCAAGTGCAAGACTACAGAGCTGAATGTAGTCTATGGACAGAGGGATTTTCTTGTTATGGTGTCAGCTAAAACTTCCATGTATGCTCTT
Organism: Cisticola juncidis; assembly: GCA_013400215.1. Classification (NCBI taxonomy): domain Eukaryota; kingdom Metazoa; phylum Chordata; class Aves; order Passeriformes; family Cisticolidae; genus Cisticola; species Cisticola juncidis. Next base: position 1,027,606 of record VXBR01012239.1, on the reverse strand, counting down.
GGAATGGTCTCTTTTGAGCAGGAATTCCCTAAGTTGATGGAGCACCTTCAATTTCACCCTGTGAGAGAAGACAGATAAGAAAACAGGTAAATATTTCCAGTGGAAAACATATATAAATAATTTTAGGAGATAAATCAGTGCTGACAGTCACCACAAACAAACCCCCTCAAACAGCTAGAAAACAATGAGGGCCATAGGTGATGCAAAAAAATAAATGAATTATCCATTCCTTCTGGAAACCAGACACACTTCTGCTGTAACTCAGGTCTCTGGAGAAAATGAGGGTGTGAATTCACACGTGGTGGAAGTCAAGCTAAGGAGGGGCCAGGCTGCACTGGCAGGAGTGTCCTGGTTTGTGCTCCTGGGTCTGCTCCTGCCTGGGCCAGCCTGAGATCAGCACTGCTGCAACCACAGAGCCAGAGGGATTACGGGCCCCATTTCTGGGACTGGCAGTGGGGGGTGATGGCTGGAGGAGGGTGATAGATGCAAGCTGATATTTTGGGGGCTTTGGGGACCATGAAAACAGCCTGAGCTTCAGAAAGGCTGAAAACTAGGGGGATTTGGGTGCATGCAGTACTTGTGGAAGGGACAGACAAAGGCCTTAACACTGAAATTGTAAAGGAAATACCACATCAGAAGCATTTGCTCCTGTTGTCCATGATGGACAAAAAAAATCAACCTTGTTCAAGAGCTGAAATCGGCCCAGAGACTAATGTTTGACCCAGAGCTTCAAAAGAACATTGCAGGTAGAGCAGTTCAAAAATTAAATGAACTAATATAAATAAAGAAAAAATTATAGATAAACCTAACTTGTAACCTAAATCTCTTCTAAAGCATGCTGCAAACAGGAAAAAGCTATTCCATGCGATGACAGAACCATAGGACAGCATTAACTTTTACACGTGCATTTACACCCCAAAATCAGGCAGTACTTTGCAATCTGTCCATCTGTCACTCGTGGAAAATTCCCAAGATAAGGAAGCAGCAAAAACGAGAACAGATGCGCTCAGGTTTTTGTGCAATGACTCAGGAAAGCGGGAACAGTGATGGGCTCCCTGCACGGCAGTTCTAGAACCGCAGGAGGCACGGGGGACATTGTGCAGTGACCCAGAAAGAGCCCCGGGGTGTCCCAGCAGGGCTGGGGCAGCGGGGCAGGGACAGCGGGGCAGGGACAGCGGGGCCGGGACAGCAGGGCTGGGACAGCGGGGCTGGGGCAGCGGGGCCGGGGNCGGCGCCTGCCGGGGCCCCCTCGCCCTCCACCCGCGGCTGCTCGGGCGGCTGCGGCGCTGCCAGGTCCTCCTGCCAAGTCACAAGCAAGAGGTTTGTCCCTGCTGCCACACACACGATGCAGAGTCATGGCCCTAATCCTAGACAGACTGCCCGAGGTGGGGTTGAGCATTACACATGCGAGCAGAATTGCAGCTTTGATAAGACAGACACTGCTTGAAATCCCTTTTTGTTGTGCAGCTGGTTAGAGCAGATATCTATGAAAAAGCCAACTCAATTTCTTACAGCCTGGTTTAGGGTCTTTTTCATACAGAAAATCATTTCTTTTTCTGTCATTGTGACCAGAGTTTTGACACCTTCGATGTGAAGAAATTTGGGAGGAACAAATAAATTTACACATAGTGAGTCTATAACCAGCCTTTCTCCATGTTGTCTTAGCCTAAGCACCCACTGCATAGACTAAAACTAATCAAAGATAGAGCAGTACTGTGGTGGTGTTAATGTCATGCTTCAGATAAAATATCTCTACAAAGGACAAGCTTTTCTTTTTGTTTGAGTCCAAGCATTCACTTAAGTATTTTGGGCTCTTCTAGATACTTGCCTACATCTTTCAGCTACCTTCCTATTCACAGAAGAAGAGAAAGGGCTGCATTACCAGGTAATTATGTTAAACACAATTTGGCTGCATGGGAGGAGAAGGCAAAATCCTGACCATACTGGATGTGCACAGGGGATGGACAGAAAGCAGAAATGCACCTGGGTGGAATCAGTCAGTGAGAAGAGGGGTCACTGCAGGGGGAAGCAGAAATAGCAGGACCTCTGTAATTTTAGTTGAGTTCACCAGAGAACTCAACTGAAATTGCAAAGCTTCTGTTCCCTTTGAGCACACATGCCCAGCAGCTCCCCTGAATGACTCTCTTCCCACATGAAGCCAGGGCCACCACAGAGGAAACGAGAGATACATATATTATGGAAAGGGAAAGTCAATTTTGCATGGAAGGCAAAGTTATGCATTTCAACATTTTGGAAACACAAGGCCACCACTTTGCTTGGTACTGCTGCTGATGCAATGCAAATCAATACCCCTGCCAAAGCTACTGTAAACAGAACTTTATGCTCCATGTGTTCAGGGGACTCTGCTTTTCACACATGTCCTTACTTTCCTGTCCAGTCACAACTGTTCTCATCATTAGGAGAACATCCCTGCCATCCCTGCTCCTTTTTGGACTGAATTTGGGAAAAAAGGTGATGTGAAGTAAAATGGTAAAAGTAGATGGAGTTACACGGATACAAGGTAGAGGCCATGAAAATTTAATCTGGAAATTGAACTTCAGATCCATTTGTGGCAGCAAGGGGAGCCAGGAGGTGGAAGCACTGCAACCTGCTTGTCCTTCCTCTGGGCTTCCTGCTGTCCATGCAAGCTACTGTAAGATCAATCCACTGGAGACAAAAAATAGCCCAAGTATGAGCTGCAGCCCTGTACTGATGTCTGTCACAGCTGCAGGCATTCCCTCATCTCCCTGCTGAGACCAGAGCTGGTCAGTCTGTTTATGGAAAGCACCATGTGCTGCTGGTGTCTCCAGAGGAGAAGCACAGTCTGACCACCTTTTCCTAAGGAACATACCCTTAACTTTCATGGCATTGTTGGCTGAAATGATTCTTGCTGGTCCCAGCCTGAGCTGTGTTAAGCAAGCCCAGGTAACCAAATGACATCAAACTGCACATCGTGGGAGCCAGCTTCTCCTGCAGGGAGACGTGCAGCTCCTCAGGAGAGGCCACTGCTCTGATGCAGCCACTCGGTCACAGTCTTTCTGAAATGAGTCAGCTCTCCTGCTGCCAGCAAAGAGCTCACTAGTCTGAATTTATGGACGCTCGTCCAGCCTCAGGATCCAGCCTGTGGTTTAAAGCACTTCACATTTGCACTTACATTGCACTTTGCATATCTACACCTTATAACTCAACAGCGTGCATTAAGCCAAAGCAGGTAAATAGCCTCAAATTGTATTTTGAAGCTTTACAAACAGATTTTTGACTGTTAGGTGGAAAGGAAAGAAACCTCCAATGCAAGCCACTGACAACAGCAACAGCAGATGTTTCTTTCATAGTGTTTTGCAGGTGGGGTTAGCAGCTGATGTGTGAAATTGTGAAGGTCAATCAAAGGCAACTGCCTAAGGTGCTGGGGAACAGCTCGCAGGAACACAAGGACCAGTGCAGTGCACTCCATCTTTCTACAGGGTATGACACGTCTTGTTCCTGTGGGCAGGGAGCTTGGCTCTGGCAGATGTCCTGGGAGAGGGACACCTTTCTCAGGACCACCCTTGGGACACTGTATCCAAGAGCAATGGGCGGGCAGGAGAATCCCTGTTCAGCTATTGTATCGCTTGCTGATCCCTTAGATCGTGCTCTCTGCCAGGACTGCTCCAGAAGGCTAAAAATCAACCATCTATTTTTAGAAAGGGAAGCAACTGAGTTTCTGCAGGGTGTTTCTAAACTCTGCTGGAGGAACCAGCACAATAGGAGGATGAAGAGCTGTCAGGCCGTGTTAGGGATGTCGCCTCTCAGCCTTTTTCTCACGCGCTCCCACCCTGCCCGGAACAGGGGCAGGAGACGAGGAAGGGCTGCATTCCTCAGCTGGGTGTTGGCTGGCTGGGGATTTCAGGGGCTGCTCAGGAGGACAATATACAGGGGAGGACCATGTGGTGCAGGGGTCTTCACTTTGGACAGAGCCAGAAATTCCTGGGCTCCGTTCCAACTATAGCACCGACTCACAGAACGATGGTGGGCAAGAAAGAAGGGGTGAAAATCCATCTTCCTTAGAGGCAGCAAGAGTTTTGCCATTCCTGTCACTGCTCATCTCCTCATTAAAAGGAGTAACATTTTCTAAGCAAAAGGCATGTTGAAACCATGAAGCAATTAGTAATGGTCCTCCTGTTCTTAAAGGGCAAGCCCAATATTTCCCCTCAGAAATTATGTACAAATATTTTGTTTGTTATGGGCTATTTTCTTCTATTTTTGGATGGGCAGTTGCTTTTTTGCTAATGAAGAAAGAAAAATGAAGTACTTGAACAAAATAGTTAAGTGAAACACAAGATCTCAGAATACCTTCCAAGAATAGTACACAAGTTTTTAAATATTTTGTGTGTTTAAAAATATATTTTTATGTAGAATATATACACCACAGGGGATCTATATAAATAAAATATTTCGCTCAGGTTATGAAACAGAGATACATGTTCAGCTATCACTAATTAAAAACTCAACAAATTAAGATCTGCCATTTATAAAAATATTCCTGTTCAATGCTAAGGGATCTTAAACAGACTGCATTATAGGCTTCTGGGTTCGGTTATTTTAATAGGTTTTTTTTAAAAAACTGATTTTAAAAGCCCAGAAATACTGAAAGAAATTAATTGCAATTTAATTCCTCAGAATTTTCATTTTCACAGGTTCTATGAAATTCCCTTTTTCAGCTCTTCAGCAATTGACTTGTCCACTGTCTGAGTTCATATATGAAGTGGAATTTATATTTTTGTCTATATTATCTTATAAGCCAGTGGGAGTTTTGTTGCTGTCCCCAAATATTTGGACATAAACAGTCTTACTAAGATTATCTCCATTATATAACAGAGAAAGCAGTCCAAATATTGGATGCTGGAATATACTCATCAAATCTCAAATTCAGTGGCAAGCAAGATATTATTATTATTATTATCATTATTATCATTATCATAATCATTATTATTATTGTTATTGTTATTATTATTTTGAGGCTGTAAAGCCAGAGAGGTTCACTGGCAGCCTAATCTGCTACAAATTCAGGAGCCCTCAAAAGGACATCAATTGCATAAGGTGGAGAGGTTCAGCCTCCTGCAGTGCTCTTGACCTTTGGTGCTGGAACAAACACGAGCAGCCTGGCAGCATCCCCAAGCCTCTCCCCAGGAAAGCCTCAGGCAGCCTGGCAGGCCCTGGACGAGCTGTCCTGGACGGGTTTCAGGCTGAGTGTGCTCAGAGTGATGCCAACAGCTCTGACTAAGGGGCCAGGCCTTGATTGCAGTGAGTGGACCCACCAACAGGACAGACAGATGGGCATGCAGGATTCCTGTCCTACCCTACAAATCCAGGTAGACTTTTGGGTGGCTTTGTTTTCATCCAGCTCACAGCCAGACTCTCTGAGAGTCTCCTGGGACTGCTTATACAAGTGATACATATTTACCGTGTATCCTATGGGATTACTGGGGTACAGCCTTGAGTCATGGAGCACATACATGGTCTTGCAGGCTTCAAGGTGCCACCAGTGCCATGAAGTCAGCTATTTTGCATGGGAAAATGTCTGCCTGCATGCACTAATAAGACTGAGAGGGAAGCACAGAAAAAGTGCCTGTAGGCAGAGTGCCCCCCTCCGCGGCACTTTTGAAAGAACGTCCTGTGTTCCATGAGATGTGGAAGGTTACCACTGGCATGCATCACTGCATCAACTAAGTGTGGGGAAGCTTGACTACAAAGGGGAACAAGTTGCAACTAATTATTCTACTTAATTATTGGCTAGTTTTGCTGTTGATTTCCCTGCTCCTCCTGCTTAGCAGCTCTGCCCTTGGTGGCTTCTCAGATGCTCTTGGCTGCTCTCTCCTAGTGCCAATCTAACTTGAGCAGGAAGGTCACTCAGTTTCTGCCTCTAATTCCTTCTGTGCGACAGACTGTCTTTGCATGGGAGGCATGGCAGGGTGTAAGTGAAGGGAATTAGGGCCATGGCCAGCAGCCTTTCACATTCAAGATGTGCAGCTGTTGTGAAAGAGATGAGCCATGGCGTGGGCGCGGCCCTCGTGCGCCACATCGGGTGCACACAACGCTGTGACCCAGCAAACGCACCCAGCGGTTGCACATAACTGACAAATGCTCATTTAATTAACAGGGGGAAGTAAAAAAAAAAGATCAGACCCAATGCAAAGTGACAGAGTCATGAACTGACAACTAAACCATAAAATCTGACAGGACAAATAGCTCTAAAGGGAAGATTTAGGTGGAGGGTGTAGGGAAGCACCAGTTACTGGGGAAATAGTTCCAAACCCTGAGGGACATTTTGAGGGCGTGTGTATGTACATGGGCTTGTTCCCAGGCACGTGGTGTCTGCATTGCAGCAAGCTCTGTGCTGTGTCATACAGACGAAGAACTAATCCTCTTCTAGGACAGGGATATCTACTGGATGGTTATCTCACTGGAATCTCTCAATGTCCAACCCAGGAATGGGGATGGGTGCAAAGCCACAGACAGAACACACTACTGACTGGTTTCATTCATTTTTGTATCAGAAAAATTGCAGAGGGTTTATAATCTCTTAATTTACAGATTTTTTTAGTTGATACTTATAAACTCCCCTAAATGAGTCAATACTTCCTTGTACTCAGCAGTGACCAGGTCAGTGCCAAAGCCCTACCAGGCAGTGCCACAACTACTCAAGGTTGTTCTCATCTGGTGCTTGGCACCCCTCCATGGGTGTAGGGTTACTTCAGCACCGTTTCCTTCTGCGTGGCTCTGAGTGCTTCCCCACAAGGGCAGTAAGGAACAGCAGGCTGCCAGGGTGTCCACACTTCAGTGCCTGCCATGATGCAACAAAGGGCTGAATTCTTTCCCATGGCCAAAGTCACCATCTCATACACCTGCACCCCATGGCTATCCTGAGCAAAACTTAACCCAAACCCCTCAGAGTCCCTCTCTCTGTCCCAATGTGTACCTGCCACTGATCCCAGCTGTCAAATGCACAGATTAAATGTCAACAAGCTCTCCATAATTGATATTAATACTGGGAATGGTCAGTTGGGGACAGCCTTCTAGGCCACTCGAGTCCCTCGCCCTGAGTCACCCTGAGCACTGCTCAGTGCCATGCATCCACAGATCCCTGGTACTTTGAACAGCCCTTCTACAGCAGGGAACAACACTGGAGATAGCTGAAAACCCAAATAAGATGTTGGCAAGTGCTCTGTGCAATTAGAAAGAAGAAGGATGGTATGGAGCACAAACAAATCTCAGGACTGGATCCTCTCAAATTTCTGGGGCTGAAATGCTTGTGATGATTGCAGGCTGCAGGATTATAACAGTGGGTATTCATTGTTTAAACATTTAAAACTATACATTATCACTCTTAGTGCATCTCCAGTGGGTCTCCCACATGCATTACAGTGCCTGGTGCTGATATTGGCAAACTCTGGATGCATTTCCATTAGCAAATTGTGTAACATGATAAGAGCAGTTCTGGAGATAAAACAGCCGGTGCTGAGAGCCCAGCACAACTCCTCACACTCCTTTCAGGGCCCTCCCTCTGGAGCAGCTTTGGCTCCGTGGCAATTACCCATTAGCAGTGGGGATGCACTTGATGTGCGTGTGGAACTCAATCTTCTGGGTCTAGCTGGATCTAAAAGCTGGATTTAGCTACAGGCCAAAGTATGGTGAGTATGAATAAAAGATTTGTACTCCTAAGCTGAACTAACCCAGCACAACAGATGAGCCCTCTTTCACAGAAACAAATGTTTTTCCTGAATTTTTTTCTCCTGTGATTTATCTTGTTTTTCTCCTCCTGTTTTCAGTCTGCTGCCCACCTCTGCTGTTTGGCATGACATCATGGTGCTGTATCCAAAGCAGTTTCCTGGCTCCATTAAGTCTGCCCTTTAGCCATGTGACACATCCTATTATTTTATTTCTTAATCAATCTCCATGTTAAGTCTAAGCAATCAGACATCAATGGAAGACATCAGAATAACAGTTCAGATGCTCTCTGGAAAATCTGCACTGGTTTAAGATCTGAAATTAGCTGTAAACTGTGGCTGTCAGTCTTTGAGGTAGGTCTCTCAGGAGGAAAGGGAAAGAGGATTTCTGCTGCTCAGTCCTTGCTGGAGGGGAGGCAGTTCACTATCTGCAGCAGGGATTCCTACCATCAGCAAATTCCTCACCCTCCTGGATCAGTCACCCCATGGTCAGTCAAAAGGTAGGAAGGGGTATTCTGGCCCCATGGAATTGGGAATTGCTGTTTGCACTCCTGCAGCCTAACTGCTGTTCCCTGTGGGAACCGAGATTAAACTTATCCCAAGAGCTTAGCAGAACTCCTGTATCTGCCCTTTTCACATGCTTTCAGGACATTTTGCGTCACTTGTAGCTGCTGTTCTCCTCTTTTGTTAGGCTATTCTCTCAGGAATTATATGCTGTGTAGAAGTTTTGTTTCACATCACAATGTGTTTATGTGCAGGTCAGGAAATTAATCAGCCGACTATCTGAACAATTAAAACAATTTTGGCCAGCCTGGCTTCACTTTGATTCTGGGTTGAGTTTGTTGTGACTCATAAAGCTCATGTGGCCATCAGCAGCACCCACCACACTCTCTGAAGCGGGGAAAGGGACAGGCTTACCAAAGAGCTGCCCAGTACTGGCCTTGTGCTGTACAAATGGGTGCTGTTTATTACCAAAGCATCTTCTCTAATGATCAACACTGCCTTCATCCAAGCAGCTGTTCTGCTCCTTCATACACCCCTTAATCCCCTCACTTGAAGAGGCCCCAGTTGCCAAATTGGGCTGGAGGACAGAAGATGCCTTGTCTGAATCTGCCTTAATCCATACACAATTCGGGTCACACGGCCTTTTATCAATAAACACTTGGTTGTTGACAAAACAGCACGAAGCAGAACAGCAGGGTCAGGCTTTCTGCTGGAACCAGGCTGTGCCTGACTTGCTGCTGCCCTCTGCTGCCTCCGGAGCTGCCGTGGCCAGGACAAGCCTGTGCATCCCAGCAGCACGGCACAGGGGTGAGGGCAAAGCTGGCTCCCGTGCCCTCCCACCCCGCACATCCCTGAACTCTGACTCACTCCAGATGCTCACTGCAACCCAGACACATTTCTACTCGAGTCCCTGGGAAAAATCTACATTCTACATTCGTACGAACATGGAGAGCCTGACTCTTGCCAGCAGTGCCCGCTGATGGGACAAGAGACAATAGGCACCAATGGATTAATGTGTCCACCTGAACAGAAGAAAACAATTCTCTTTTTTCCTATGAGCATGGTCAAACACTGGCACAGGTTGCCCAGGGATACTGTGAAGTCTCCTTCCATGGAGATACTCAAAACCTAGTGGGACAGTCCTCTCTCACTGGCCCTAAGGGGGTTGGACTAGATGGCCTCAAGGGGTCCCTTTCACACTAAATGATTCTGTGACTGTATTAGGCATTATATGATAACACTAAGTATTATACAAAAGCAGATATTGCTGAAAACCTTTCATGAAATAAGTAAAACCATCAACTGTAAATGCTTGCAGGCAGTTTAAGTGTAATCCAAATGCTCTTCTGTCCTGCCCCTCACAGAATAAACAAACACACCTTTTTTACAACTCCTGTAGTGGCCGCGATGGTCTCTGCTCCTTCTACAGTCTTGTTTGCCACTGTGTTCACGCTGGCTACTACAGCTTCTCCCACCACGTTGGCCTGCTCTTTGGTCTTCTCAGCAACTGCAGTTTCAACAAAAGCAGAAAAGTCAGCCAACTAGACACTGTCAGAAGGCTGCCAAATTCCCTGGGATAATAAAATGATTGCATTGATGTAAAAGAAGAAATTAGCCCTGGTGCAGTCCTTGTTTCGATTTTTTAGATGAGATCACGTCTGAATTTATATCGTGTACGTGAGGATTTTGTCTGGCACAAAATGCTGCTTAGAGAGCAGCACTGCAGCCTGTCAGTCTTTTTGGGCAACCAAAGAACGAAAAATTCACTGTCAGATACTAAGAGACAACAGTGTAAATAAGGTATTTTGCATTGCAGACTGTCCATGACCTCTTCCAGGTTACCTTCTGTTTGATTTAATACCCCTTGGCAGAAAAAAAAGCAATAGTTAGGAAATTCTTCAGGTAAAGGATCCATCCATCTTCCCTCAGGACAGTCTGTATGGCTGCTCTGCCTTGGAGTTGGGGATACCCTAGAAGGACTGCTCTGGGTCCCTGACTCTGCAACTGCCTGACAGCACTCTCCCAAAGACCAGAGTTTTGGCCAGACAGGATCTGATGCAAGTAAATCCTCTCTGTGTGCTGGGCTGTGCACCTGACATTGTGAAATGTCTAAATTGCTGTGAATCATCCCAGTCTGCCAAGTAACCTTTGTTAGATTTTTCTGACCTACTCTCCTGATTAAATATTTTCTCCCATCCGTGTCCACTGCAAATGCCAGACCCTGAAGCATCGCTCCTGGCAAGCAGCCCCCATTCATCAGAGGGAAGGTCAGGCAGATCAGTGTGTCCCACAGAGCCCTCCCACTTGGCAGGGGTGATGGCCTTCCCAAGAGGTCTGACAATCATAGATTTCCACATCCTATGGGCTGTGCCCTTACCTGAGGTCACACTTTGCACTACTCCCTCCTTGGTCTTGGTGCCTGTCAAAGGAAACACAATCCATCAGTGCTGCCTGGAAATTACACTCTGATTTCTGGACACAGATGGCTTCCTGCCCCGAGGAAGTGCAGTGGGGAGCAGAGGTACCGAGCTGCTGGTACCTCCTGCTCAGACACAAACTATTTGTAGAGTCAGAAAAGAGACCAGCTTCCCTCCCCAATAAAGCCAATGAGCATCTTTGTGTTGAGAGTAGGAAAGCTCCAACAGAAAATTCTCAGGAGATGCCTAGACCTGAAAATATCTTGATTATGAAAAATTGTCCCTGCAATATTTCCAAAATGGGAAGTTGAGTAGTGGTAAATCAACTCTCAGCTAGTTGTAAAAATGACTGTAAATAAAAACACCTAGTAGTATCTCACCTACTTCACTCTTGCAAGACAAAAAGTCACATCCATGACTCTCCCCTGCCTTTCAGCAGGATACTTGGGTGCAGTGGTTATTTAAAGTCTCATTCTATACCACCAACAAAGACTGGAGAAACCTGAGACTGAATTTACAGAACCACCACCCAGCTACTACATACCTACTTACTAGATTCCCAGTTTGGTGTCTCAGCCTAGGCTGTAAGTGCCTGCTCACAGAAAGCAGATGGTTTTATCTCAAATTATGAAAATACACCATATGTATGCATACATTGTAATTTATCTTGCTGTTCTCAATGCAGAAAAGCTAACAGGATGTGAAGGCATTCAGTTTGTAACACAAACAGCCCTAAGGAGTAATTAATCTCAGTGATTTTCCTCCACGCTTGAAGTGACAAGCTATATATCCCTTCTACCTGATACTGCTGCAGGTAACTTAAATCATATGGTAGATGGGCAGCCCCCATGGTTACTAGGTGCTTTACACATTAAAAAAAAAATAAAGGATCAAATTTATCTCTCTTGGAAGTTAAATAAAACACAAGCCAAAATATTCCACTGGTCCCACTTTACTGTATATTGGAAATCATCTGCACCTATACAGGTCCTCTTCAGTTTTCCCATACTGATACAACAAAAGGATTTCTATGGCCAGCTATCAAAATTATAATAATGGACAACAATCAGACAGATTCTTGTCTCCATGATAGTGGGGCATCCATGGGTGTGGTGGGAGAAACCAGCTACAAACCACAGCTCATTCTCATTAACAGCCTGAGAAGCAAAACAGGTGCAGTGCCCTGATAACAACAGGTCCAGCCCAGCTCTGCTCTGCCTGATACATGTTATGTGTTATTGAATGTAATTCTCAGTTGTTGATTTATTTTGGTGGTTGCAATGTTTGCCTGGGGCAGAACAAAACTGTTCTACTACAATATGTCCTCAACATTTCACTCCACCCTCCCAAACTGTTTCAGAAGTCAAGAGATGGAATCTTTGTACCCTTAACTTGATACTGCTGTAAGCTGCAGTTCCTAGCGATGCCCATGATACATGTGCACTGCTGTGAACTGGATTTAATAATGGTGCCCAAGATACACAAACGTGTGCAGAAGCACAGCACTGAGCAGAGCAGGTGCAGGTCTCAAGCCACAAATGTGAGCCCCCGAATGGGCCAAACACACAAAGTTCAATTCAGACACCACCCTGCTTCCTTGTCCCTCCCAGAGCCATTCCAAGGAAAACCTGCCATGATGCTGATTTGACATACAAGGTTGTCTCATACCAGACTCAGATGCTCAGGCTTAGCCCTGTGCTGGTTTTTGGTCAAACAGGAATTGATAGGTAAGCAGAGTACATGATTTGCTGTACCAGCCTTTGGTGCCTTTGCACTTTTGCAGTAAACATGCTTACTGAGACAAGAGCTGCACTTCTGTATGTTTTGGGTTTTTTTTTTTGCCAGACTTTTAAGGTGACAATCTGGGCTAAATTCTTTTACAGGGAGGGGAGTGGGCAGGTTCTATATTTGTGGATGGAAAATAATTCCGGAAAGGAGGGATGCAGATAGAAGAAAAACAACCAAATCAATTTCACGACAGAAGCAATGTCATTGGGAAGAGTCACTGCTGCAGCCCGGGGAGAGCTGGCCTGATCCTCCCAGCCCAGCCACACCCGATGACTCAGGCTCCATCCATTATGCACCGCATGAAACCCGACCTTCCGGCGCACACTGCTGCCAGCAACCCGCATCTGTTGAATCAGAAAGCAATCACCTGATGCTCAATCTCATTTCACTCATTAGTCCTTGCCTGCAGCTTCTCTACCCAGAATTAAAAGTTTGTGCATCCTGTCTCAGATTCTGAGTGCCGTGAATCATCTGCAAGAGCTTTGGGACCACCAGGGAGGGACCGGGCTGGTGGAGCGCTGTGCCCTGGGAGGACTGGAGTAGAAAGGGATATTGTCATGTGCATTAAGTCCTGCAGGAATCACTCAGTTTAAACACAGCTCGGTGTGTTGGGCCTTTCTGCAGCACACACGGTCGAAAACCATTCTGGGAAACTAGGAGTGCACTCTGTGTTGAGGCCTCCTGAACTACAGCATTGAACAGTACTAATGACTCAATCCTCTGATGCAGCTTTGCATTAAATTCATTAATTTCAGCCTCATTTACACCCCTATTCAAACCATATTAAAAAAGCCCACTGAACCAACTGCTGGATCCACCCTATCCATGCAGGGATCTCCTGACACTCCAGCACACTCAGAGGCTGTTAGGATGTGGAGAGCAGACACTGATTTCACCAAGTGCAGAGGTGACCCATGATACGGGATTTCCCCCTCCTTTTGTGCACTCTCCTCTCTATCCCAGCGGTTCAGAGGGCTGGAGGCAGGGCAGGAGCACTGCATTGCAGGCTTAGCATGGGAGGGAGGCATCTCCTGCTCTGGCATGGGCTGTGGGAGCTGAACCTGTGTGGATCAGAGCGGGGACAAGGGGCTGCAGCATCCCAGTGACACTGCTCACTCCGACAGATGCCTCTGAGGGAGCATTGTTTTCTTCTCCTGGGCAGCAGCAGATGTGGTGGTTGTGCCCAGACATTTGGAATCCTCCTCAGAGGGTCAGCAATGAGTTAACACAAACATGAATAAAAGGCAGGGATCCACTCCATCCATCCTAGGCCCTGGGGATTTTGCTCTCTTTCCTGATATTCTCAAAGACCCTTGAGGTTCAATACAGTATTATTCTCTCCTAGCATCCAAAAATTCAGGTCTCAGCACCTAATGCTCAAGATGAAGCTGCTGGGATAGGGCTCTGCAAGGGAAGAAGCAAGGAAGAACTGTTCAGGTCTCTGATTTACTCATTATGTGGCACAGAGCGACAAAAGGCAGCATGAACGATCATTCCAGTTTTAACCAATACACCACACCACCTTCTCTAGCTATTAAAATAAAACCCCCATTTTCTGAGCTAATCAGCATCTGGCCTTTACTTTTCCTGCCTGTAAAAGACTGAATTTTCCCTAAAGGGCTGAGCTTCCCAACAGGAACTGAATCAGACCAAGGCAAAGCTCTGTCCAGGGCATGACAGGGCAGGAACCAGCAGTATACCAACAGACCAAACCAATAAAAGGAGAAAGCACTTAATCCTCACCTTGACCCTTATTTGATCCTCATTCAGAGATTAAGGTTTCAAGGCTTTTAGTTTTAGGCCCATAGAAAACTTTACTGAAAAGATCAGAATCTCCTAAAGAGATCTCCTGGGTGTGCAATGATGAAAACCAGGTCACAGTACGGAGCTGTACAACGTGACTGAACAGAGATGTGAGAAATTATGTATAAAAACTCTGAATAACCCCGGCACAACTCAGATCTGGAAGCAGGTGGAACAGTAATGATGCCACAATGCGATACCCACATGTGACATTTCTTAGATTGGTGTTTCACTTACTGTAGTTAGTTATTTACAGGGATGCTGCTTACCTTTTTTCTAGTGGGTCAGCTTCAAATTGAAATGTGACTCTTATATCCATTCATTTCCAGACTGTCAATAAGTAAGTATTTAAAAATCCAAGATAAAGACATCCTCTGCTGCATAAAAATTTTGTAATTAATTTGTAAAGTATAAATATATATCTGTAGCTATTTGCAATAGAACAGTTTTAAATATAGTAACTAAGTACAGCTGTGGATGTTGCAGTATGATAGCAGGAAGAGCCTTCATGTAAACTTTCTTGCAAAAAGAAACACTCCCACATCCACAAAAATAAAGAGCTGTGTGAAATGCAGTAATCAGCAGTGAGATAATCAGTCTTGGGAACCTATGACTCTTTAGTTTGTATTATATGGAATATCTGACCATCCAGCCATATAATTGCATGTGCTAGATAAGTGAAGATAGTGGGTTTTGAGGGTGACCTTGAGAGGGGAGGTTTCAGCCCATTAACTGTGAAAGAGGTCCCTGGGCAGGACATCAGGCACGCTGTTTTCCAGATCCTACTCTCTGGGTAAAAGGAATTTGGGCGTCTCTTGTAAAGCAAGATTAATGTGCATGGGCAACGAAAGAGGTCGGTGAACAGGAGAAGGATTTCAGAACAAACCCATTTGTTTGTGGGGAAACAGATGCATCCTGCAATCCCCTCTTGCTAACACTCCTCTCAGGGACCTCCTCAGTGAGCCCTCCCAGAGTGGAGGTGAGGCAGAGACCAGCAGTGCTCACTTCTCTGGAGAGTGCCTGAATCACCCTGCAAACAATCAGTGAATAGTCAAACAAACCTTACACCTGACCATCTGCTCCTGAACATCGTTCTGCCTTCCCTCAAGCAGTGGTTTCTATGTCTAACTTGGGGAAACTGAGGCACGGGGAGGCTGTGGTACCCCAGGTTTACACAGCAACTCTGCAGAGCTCAGGATCTTATCCAGACTAGCCTGCTAGTCACTCCCAAGCTTCAGCCACAGTATCACTTCCCCAGACTTTCTCAGAGACAATCTATGCAGCTGTTCATGCTCAAAAGTAGATCAAAACTAGTTCTCTCTTACCTACATACATTACCCCTTCTTTGGTCTTCTCTGCAGCCTCTGTCACTCCCTGCTTGGTCTTTTCTGCAGCAGCTACCACACCTTCTTTAGCAATGGAGAAACCCTTCTTGAAGACATCCATTCTTGTTGTTTGTTTGAGTATTGTCTGGGGTGATCTGACTGAGGGAGCAAAAGCAGCAGAAAGCACCTCTAGGCTGGGGCTGCGAGGTGCAGCCTTACCCTCGGCAGATCCTCTGCTTCTCCTGCAGGCTCTGCCTTTGCTCTCCCTCCTGTGCTGGATGAAGGCAGAGTGGCAAAGCTCACAGCCCTCGCTGGCTCTTATTGATGAAGTGTGCTGCAGTGTAGCCAATGCCCGTGTGCAGCTGATACTGAAATATTAATGACACAGATCTGCTTGGGAAGCTTTAGGGAGGGAGGGGGAGAGGAGGACGACGACAGCGGTAGGTAAGGAGCTGTCTGGAGAATTTCCAGACAGAAAGAGCTTTTAAAATATGCTGCAACACTCTCAGTGAAGGATGGAGACTTCAGCAGAAGAGCTGAGTTCCTGAAAGGGCATCTTCCTGAGGCTGCAGCAGGGGCCAAACACCAGCTCTCCTGGGCCCCAGAGGATGGAGAGCATGCAATGCTGAGTGTTTGTTGCAAACAAACAGGATCAAGGTTTCTTGGTCTGGCAGTTACCAGAAGCTACCCTGCACAAAATGATAACAAGAACATTATTTCTAGTAAATCCTGAGAAAAAGGGAGCCAGCTACAGCTTGTCGCTCAGGTGAAGTGAGCTTGAGGTCCCACCTGCTATGTTAGTCAAGTGTGAAGTCATTCTGTCTAAACTGTGGGGTTTGCTCAGCTGTACATCCCATCACAACAGTTCATTTCTGAAAAATCAGACGCCTGTTGGGGGAAATCCTGTTTCCTATTTGTTTCTCTGAGTTGCTGTAGACAGAGCCCTGCTCTGCTGCAGCAGAGTGAGACAACATCTCCCACCAAACACCATCCCTCACGTCAGAGCTGGTACTGCAGAGCGCAGCAGGGCGAGAACAGCCAGCACAGAATGGACTGGGGAAATCTTACAGAGATCCATCCAGCCTCAAGGCCTGGCTAGGAAAAAATACCAAAACATGATCATTAATCACAGCTGGATATCCTAATGCAGTTAAACTCAAAGTGTTTTCTGAAGTAGATCCTAAGTGGTCCAAATCAGCTATTGGCCCACCAGCAAAATGAAGTTCAGTGCTAGCTGTGAAAGCAACTGCTGGTGCAGTAAGGTGATTTTTTATTTACTTTTTTTAGTAGCACCAGGGGGGAAACTATGCACATTGCATCAGCCTTTGAGCCTGAAGCATGACCTGCTTTGGCTGTTTTTCCTCACCAGGTAAACAGAATATGAAATTCAGAGGCTGAGCTGTATTTTGGAAAGGTAGCTCACCAGCACGTCATGAAGTGCAGTGGGCTGCAAACCACTGTTGCCACAAGTTGTCAGCCTGGAAGTGTCAGATGGGGAATGACTATGCAGAAAAAAAGTCTGAAAAAAAAGAAGTTGTATCTGTATGCACATGGAGACATGTGCACAAATATAGTTCTTACTGCGGAACTAAGAATCATTCTTCAGCTTTTGGAAGTCGATTTTTTACCCCATACTGAAATTATTGAAAAGCTGTTGATCTGGGAAATAACATATACAGTTCTTAATCCTTTTCTCACAAATAAATCTCCTTACTTATAAATGAAGAACAAATTTCCACCCAAATATAAAGGAGCCAAATCTCTGTCAGACTAATGAATTTATCAATTGTTAATTTAAAAAAGTGCAGGAATCAGAGGAAGGCCAGCACAGCATATGAATTATTTTAAGAGTTCACACAGTTCCAGAATGTTGCAGCAAGAAGTGGAAAAGGTTTTTCTGACCATCTGTCAAAATTCCCCTGGGTAGTTGTTGCTACGGCTGGTGCTCCTTGCTGCTCCCAAGGTGCTCTCAGATTGAAGGTATCTGCACCTCACTGTGCCATACAACAGTGGCTTAACCTGCTGCTCCTGGAGCTGCTTACAAAACTGCCACTGATTTCACCAGGCACACGCAGGAGTCTTGTTCTAACTACATTTGTTGAAAAAATGAATTTACCATCTTTGGGAATTGCTCCAGGGCCTATTTACTTTTCCACCAAGCTTTCAAAGCCCAGTAAACAGAGCACAGACATTGCCAGGGTTATGAGTTTTACTGGTACTTTCAGAAGAACACCAAGGCTGATAAGGCTGAGTGAGAAGCGTATCTTGATTTTTTTCACCTATTGTTCTGTCATTGTGATTTGTACAACTCAGTTTTATGTATTTTGCATTGCTATAAAAGGTAACAAATGCATGAACTATCAAGGCATCCTGGGATGTGAAACATGAATCACCAGCAGATTGAATTAGCTGATACTCAAGTGGGATACTCCTTTCCTGCCCTCTCCTGTCCCGATGACCTTGAGAAAGGGCTCACAGGACACATTTCAATGCTCTTGGATCCCTCCCAGGCAGCAGGGAGATTGCACAGGCATTGTTTTACCTTGGAACCTTTTTAGGAAAGCTCTGGACTTGAGACAACATCGTAAGCAATCTATACAGGGCAAGCATCCATAATGGCTCCTCAGGGTTGCCACCTCCAGGCGACTGCAGGATCCTTCTACTCAAAGCAGAGGATTCAGTCTCAGTTTCTTGCCAATCCTACTTCAGACAAAACTAACAACAGTTAACACAGGCTACCTTGGCTTTAAGATTTTGTTAGAGACTTAACTTTCTGCCAGGTAAGGTTTCCTGCTTTGCATCAGATAAGATAATCAGCAGCTAAGGAGAAAGGCCTCCAGCAGGCAATTCAGAGACCCCAAGTTCCTGTCTCACCTGGCAGCAACCTCTTTTTCTCTGTTTTCTGCCTTGCAGCACTAGGAGAAGCCAGTTAAGCCACATCACTGTAAACAAATCTGTATCTCAAAACCATTTGGCTGGTCTGCATACTACCAAAAGAAAGCCTTGTCCTGACTTGTGCAATGACAAACCATCCACTACTGCTCATTTAAAGTTTGATTCTGGCTGCTTAGACTAGGCCATTGAGCCTCTTGCTGGGTAACAGCAGAGTTTCTTGAACCTTCCCCTGGAAGGAACAGCTGCCCACGTCTCCTGTGCCTGCACCTGTCCCTGGGTGTTGGTGGCTGACACCTGGGAGCAGGTCTGTGCAACATCTGCCAGCAACTCTGCAATAAGGGCAAGAGAATTCTAACTCCAGTCTATTATTCACAAAGCACTGATGCAAGGCAAAGAAAAGAATGTAAAGCAGAAATCAACATTCCCTGTCCTCTACTGTCTTTTCCTTTGTGCCTGCAACAGATTAAACAGGATTTTACTTCATTTGGGTCTCTTCCTTCTTGAATTTTCCCAGCTGCAAGCTACTCTGCCCACAAAGCCTTAACCTCATCCTTTAACAATGAACTTATGCTGGAGACTAACAGCTGACAAAGTCTTTTTGCTGGATGAAAGGAGTGTGGTTTGGTCATACTCTATTGAAGTATTTAAATTGTATATGATATTATTTGAAAGACAGGTAAGGAAAGGAAAGACAGACTGCTTTTGTGGCTGGTAAATATCCTTTGTGCAGGAAGTTTTTTTATGAAAAATATTATTAACATTAACAGGATTGAACCTTGCTATATATAAACAGCAATCCTTCCTCTCTCTCTCCATTTATGAAAACTTCAAAATGCAGAAAGGAGAACTATCACAGATCTGTCATTTCCATGCCCCAATGAAAACAAGCAGTTGTCTGACATCCTTTGGCAAACAGTTTAGGACTTGAATCCCTGCATGTACGTTTGCATAGGTAATGAGCTAATTTCCTTAGCCAGGGAATGAATAACCCAGGGATGAGCCATTTTTCAGGAACACACACATGGATGAGCCACATGCAGTGCACAGAGTGCTGCCAGTACAGCGATCTTCTGTGACTGATTTCTGCTGTCAAATACCACTGATAGCTTTTGAGCAAACCATTAAAAATACAGGCAACAAGAATTCATCTTCTCCCTCTGACGGACAGAGCAGAGAGGAATTGCTCTCTAGCCCTGCAGGCCCCTCCTGACACTCTTCCCCCTGCTCTGTTCCCTCAGAGCAGCTGCACACGCATGGGCACGCATCGGCAGCGGGCAAGGGATGAGACAGCATTTTCCAGATCTAAATCCCAGTGCCTAATGAGAAGTTATCCCCTTGCTGTGCAGCTATCAACAAAACTGTCTTCCCAGACATAAAATCCTTTCAGCTATTCAGTTTGCTTCAGAGATTTAGAACTGGGGTATACAAATCTAAAGCAACACCTGCTTTCTATCTTTTCTTGGCTTTTTTTTTCCCTTTTAAATACACAGACTGGGAATTTAAGTCCATAATTAAGAGCATTACAGAGTAGGGAGTGAATCTGGAAAGACAGAAAAGAAACAAACAAGTTCATCAGATTCTATTAAGAGAAAACTGAATTTCTAAGGGCTGTTTCTCCAGAGACATGCTGACTGGAACAGCTGGAGCGTTTGCTTCCCAAGTACGGCCAAGCCATTTATGGGACAAGCCATTGATCAAACTCATTGTTTGGCATTGTTCTCTCTGAGGCTGCCCACCTCCTACCCAGCTGTAGCTGCAGGGCTCTGACCCTAACTGAAAGGAAAGGAGCCAGGAAGAGATTTTGCACAGTTAGCAGATTACCCAGGAGATGGTGCTGGCATCTGACAACTTGGTTATGGAGTTGCAAACAGGACATGGAATTCTTGGGGCAGGCAACATCAGAGGGGGTTAAGAGCTGTGTTTAATGGTTGTGGTTAGAACTACCAGACAAGGCAAGAGCAGTCCTGACACTTACTGGTAAAATCCCAGGGCATAAGTGACCGACCCAGGGAAACTGGCAATATCAACTCTTTAAAGACTAGCTGGAAGTCTGAAGAGTACTTTGAGGAAGCACTTTCCAGAAATACTTGGAGGAAAAGTATTTTCATCAATAAGAGCACAGAGGGAAAAAAAAGTCACTAGTGACTGGGGATGAAGAGTGGAGGAACAGTGTATTTTGGCTAGCTGTTCTTAGAACCACTAAAAACTTGTGAGAACCACCAGGGCATCTCCAAACATCCCCACACCACTATTAGTATAACACCACTTACTGAATGGGTTTCAGGTATATTTTTGGAGTAACACTTCACTATAAGACTTCACAATAACACTTTTCAAATAATTTTCCAAACTATCTTTTAAACTGATTCATTTTTTCATTAGAGCAGTGGTACCCAGCTCTGTAAGGTACTCTGCTGTACTCTGTAAGGTACAGCACTAAACTAGGCAACTGAAGAGTGACTAAATATCTACTGATGTTGGTGCACAGATTCTTTCTCATCTAGAAAGCACCTCCTAGAAGACACCGACCTCAGAGAGCAATGAGCAGGATGTTACAGCAAATATATGTCTGTTTTCCCTGGTTCCATGCTGAGGCAACAGCTCGCAAAAGCAAAGAAAAAGCAAGCAAAGTTGTGGTGTATGTTGTTCCTGAGTAGGTACACTCCTCATACCTGTTCCTCTACAGATATAAAAGAAATCTTACAGCTCATTCTGCCAGCAAATCTGATGTTTTGAACCAACAGTATAACCTGAACGTGTTATTCAGATATCACAAATTAAAGCAGCTGCTAGACAAAAATCTCAACTACTGCTCAGTATGGAAGTTCCTTGGAATAACGAGTGCCTTTCATGTGTTCATGGCAGCATCCCATGCTATGCCTACCACAAGGAAAGGGACGTCGGCCCTTGCCCTGCTTCACATTTAGCATCTTTTGTAACCACCACCAAAAATCCGTTGTGCTAAATTATTAACCTGCAAACCTGTGCCTGCTGCACCCACAGGGCAGCACCATCACAAAGGAACAGAAAACAGGTTCCTGCACCTGGAGGAGCAGCAGATGTTCTGAGCCAGGAAGATGGCAGAGAAACTCTGCCCCACTACTTGGGAGGGATCACACCCACGAAGAATAACTTCAGTTATTCTGCAGCACAGAGTCACTCCTCTGCAAGCCAGGATCTCACTGCAGGTCAGGCTACAAGCCTGTTGCTTGTTTTGTCTCATGTTTGCTTCAGTTCCTTCCTGATAATGGTCTTAGTACGTAAACAAATAGAATGCTTAGGTCACATCCAGTTACTTGTGAGAAATGCACATTTCTATGTGAAACATGAAATATTCACACATTGACATGTGTTACAGCAGGATGCACACAATTCTGAAATAAAAGCAGCAGGAAGGAACAGAGGGAAGTTGCTAATTTTTTTCAGTCTTCAGTCCAGACCTTGTGATTTCATCTCCCTGGAGAAGTGACTGCTACAACAAGAACAGGTTTTCCCTTAGAATTAGCAAAATCTCTCCCTGCCTGGCCCCATATGCTGCTTTCACTGTTCTTAGGCAGCAGTGTCTACCACAGGTAAGGAAGGGCATTTCTGTGTTTTTCTATATTCTCCCATTAACCATAAAATAGGAACATCAGGAGAGGGGTGCAAGTTTAGCCAGTGAAAAGGAGATGCAAATCCATAGCCTTTAATAACAAGGCCTTCCAAAATCCTGGAGAGATTTTATTCTCTATTTTCAGCTGGTATTGGAACAAATCCATAAAGCTTTACATTTAATGTTCTGCAGGACATACTGAACTTTGGGCTGCTCATCTCATCATTCACACTGGAAGATGATCTAGCAGTCCTGCATTCACCCTTGTTTTGTCAGTGGAGCATCATTCTCCTTCACTTAATTTATTAAAATGCCAGAGCACATCATCCTGCAAGACAGTGGAAGAAGCACAGTTAATGAAAGCAATAAAGCTAAAAGCAGCACCATCAGCAAAGCAAAACCAGTAAGAAAACTACATGCAACCTCCACAGCCTTTTTTAAAAAAAATATTATTAGAATGTGGTGACAGAGGTAGCTCTTGACAGCAGCTCTTGCCTAGTGGTTTTTCTTTTAATGCTAATTTAAAAAATATATTAAAAAATTAGGCCTGATACCCAGAAATGACAACCCAAACAAATTCTTAAAAATGCTCAATTATCCTGTCCTCTCTGAAGGACAGCTTCATGAAAGCTTTCCATTTTGAAGGAAACAGACTATGAATCACAGAGCTACTTTGCAAAAGTCACACAGGAATGGATGTTTGTAGGCTCCTTTTTACTGTACATTTGCTCTGAGTCGCTCAATACCTGCACTTCATTCTACATACCACAAATACTCTGCTGCTAAAGCCAAGGTATTTCAGTCTTTAAAATACAGAGAAAATTTCCATGTGCAGCACTGGACCAGACAGGTCTGTGGTATTTTCTGCCAGCGTAATGAGAGTCTGTTAGAGCACTCAGTATTTTCTTTCTTTTCTCTTCTCTTCCTTTAAGCTAACATCCTTTTCCTGTGCCTGAGGGAGAAGGCAGTTGATAAAAGCCGAGTTCCTGTTCACAGATAAGTTTAGAAGGCAGGCAAGCTCAGAAGTTCCTTGAATAAGCTGTATTCCTACCACCTTTTTTTCCCCCTGTCAGAGACGTCTGAGCCCCACACAGGAACCAGGCTCATATTGTTCCATAGCCACGGACGTTTCCACAGTAGCAGGGAGGGCCGAAAGCTCTTTCCGCTCTTTGTTACATTTTTTTTAATTATTATTTTTTCCTTCCTTCTTCCAACTTTCCAGTTAAAGAATATTTCTGGGGCATTTCTGCAGTAATTCAGGCTGAGCTTCAGAGAAAAGAACAAGAGCCAGGTGTCACTGGGGGGGAAGCAGCCCAGGATGCTCGTGAAGCTCTTGCTGGTCTGCAGTGCAGTAGGACTGGCTAACCTGGAACACGCAGCCCATCACAGACATCGTGATGGTTCTGTGCACAGCTTAAAGCCACCAGCTCATGGGACCTCTGCACACTCCCAGAGAACTCCTCTGCCACGCCAAGAAGGTTACTGGGAGGCAGAGGGGCTCAGGGAGGATACTCAAGATTACCCTTCAAGTCTGACCTTCTCACATCAGGAAGAGAGAGGGGATTTTGAAGGCGCGAGCCCACAGACCCGAAATGGGTAAGTACCCCACGCACAGAGAGGGCAATCCTCTCTGTTATATTCTGTTCATACAGGACTGTTTTCATCAGGAGTTTCTCATAGAATACATTAGATTTTAGGGGCCAATCTATATCCAGACAGGATTGGTTTAAATGCTTTAACCACACAAACAAAAAGCTGAATTGCCTGTGGAGGATGAAACCACAGATGGGACCAGCTCTTTGCTTGATCTGAGACAGCAGAGTGGGGTTAGGGGTGTGCACACACCCAGCAGGGGTGAAGCCTCCCAGTTCTGCCATAAACCAAAACTCTACCTCTGGCAAAGCAGAACTAGAGGAAGTTACTTTACTGACTGTTTCTTATCATAAACCAATGCTGATTAATTCTGCTGAGCATGGCAAACTTTGCCCATTAGCAGAATGTGCCTACCTGCAGACTTGGGCCTTGGAAATAGAGAGGGAAAGGGAATGGCAGGATGTTAGCAAAATAAAAATAGTGAGGAGTAAATATAACACAGTAAGGAACAATGAATGAGCATGAAAATTACTACTAATTTCACACCCCCACCCCCTTCCAAAGATTTTCATGCCAGCAAGATGCTTTTCATGGTGATCTGTAGCAGAAGAGTAGTCACTGTGAGAGTAAAAGACATGTACTTCACTAGAAATACTCCCAGACCCTATGATTTGTGTAAGTTTTACAGGGCATGTAAGTAGGTCTCTAAATGTTTAAAATAGATGAAAACCAAGCAGGACAGTGAATGAATCTTTTATAGCCTTGATGGATGGGTACAGCAGAGCCCTGTTTGGGAGAGCTGAAACAGCAGCACACTGAGTGCTGTTCACAGCTCAGTGCTTTAGGATGCCCTGGTACTTTTCCCTTTAAATGCTCTTGAGGAAAGGAAAAAAGTGAGATGGAAAGAGATTATAAAACCTTGCACATATCATGCTTCCCTTTCATGCAAACTGAAGCATGCAATCTTGCTTCTAATCTCATTTACATGTAAAATTAAGGCCTCCTTTCTGCATGTAACACGGTGAGTGCATGAAAACCTTACTGTCTTTCATACTACATCTTCCCACAAATCTGTACCTCCCCCTAACAGCCCTGAGGCACTTCTTAAAGCCTGCAAGGCTTCTTGATGGGTAGTGTTTGATAATGTTGTGTTCTATTAATTCACCAAGTCCTGGTTAATGCAGCTCAGACACTGTCAGAGGAAGGAAACAAGGCCCAAGGGGTACTCTGGGCTTCCACACTGCAAGATGGTAATAATTTGAATGTTAGTTGAAATGCTGAAAACATTCTGAAAACTCCCAGTAGTAGGAAAATTCTATGCTGTAAAAAGGTCAGCATTACAGGTCAGCAAGATGCTGTAATATACTGTCCTCATCAGGATTTCTTCCTTGGCTCTGTAGCTCTGTTCAGCAACAGCTTCTCTAATTCAGCTCAATACCAGCTATGACTCATCCTAATTTCCTCCCAAGGAAAGAAATACTTCCTTTCTATGGAGATAGTTGCATAATGAGTCAAATCATAACATTCTTCCCAATTACAAAGCTATGTGGATGACTACAGACAATCCAAATCTAGCCTAGCAGTGGCTTTAAGCTATTGGTTGTTTTGCAGAGCTGTCACACACACAGCACACACAAGGCCAGGCAGCTGCTAGGTCTTAGGAAAGAAATTCGAGACTTTGAGAGGAATT
Source organism: Cisticola juncidis (assembly GCA_013400215.1). Classification (NCBI taxonomy): domain Eukaryota; kingdom Metazoa; phylum Chordata; class Aves; order Passeriformes; family Cisticolidae; genus Cisticola; species Cisticola juncidis. The sequence continues at coordinate 1,002,296 of VXBR01012239.1, read as the reverse complement.
ATATCTGAAAGTAAAAGGGAGAGAGGATGAATAAGAAGAGCCAACACAATTCTTCTTGTAATCAGACTCCAAATTCTAAAATGGTTGAAGCAACACACCTTCAGAGCATGAGGTCCTCGTGTGCTTTTCAGCAGCTGTGGCTGCAGTATCCTGCTATGCACAGGCAAGATGTTGTCATCAATCTGGTATTTCCTCCCTACAAGTGTGACACATTCCCTGGAAAAAGACCATAGAGAAATGGGGCTTAAATCTCTCAAGAGGAGGACAAGAAGAAAAGCAGCAGGAGTTAAATAGGAATTGAGAGATAAAGGGAGAGAAAGACATGCCATAAAAAGGTGTGACAGACATGCCAAAAAAAGCCCAGGATGGTGGAGAATAGTTTGCTACCAACATGATGTCTTACATCTAGTTTGCTTTTGGAATAAGAAAGCCCTTCCTTTGCAGAACTCGGAAACAAACAAAGTCTATGATAACTTGGTCTTTGTGACAATGCTTTGACTCTCATTATTTAAAAAAAATAAAAGCAAGATGTGTTTTGTTCAACCGCTTCTTATTTTCCCTTTGTATTAGGAATAGAAGGAGCTACAAAATATTCTTGTATTTTTTAAAAATGTAGGGTATAATTTTTCATATTGCAATTATTTTAATAATTAAGACCAACACGACTAAGTAGTGCAAGGTATTTGTCAACATGTGATGAAATGACTCATTAGATCAAATGCTGGGGAAATGCTATTTTGCTAATTTCTCCAAGACTAAGATTTTTCAATTTTAAAATATAAATCAGTAAGAAGTCACTGGCCTTTAGAGGAAGAACTAGGCACCAGTTCAGTATCTCAGTTGTTGCTTATATCTGAACAAATAGGAGAGGTTCTGCATGTTCAAGTGGACAAGTGTCTGTATGTGTACAGAATCAAAACTATCAAAAGCAGCCAACTTTCCAAAGGAAATCAACTTTTATACTGCTTTTCTCCCCAGCAGGTGTGTCTCATATGAGCTGACTGGTTTGACTTTAGCTATTTGTTTCTACTTCTGAATAGAGAAATGGATTCACACATACCCAAAACTTCCAGCAGAATTAAAAAGGGAAATAAGCAGACCTGTACATCAGGAACAGTCAGGCTCACTACTCAAATTTCATGCACTTAGTGCTGAATTTCATTAAAGAAACCAAGACAAATGAAGCATGCAAAAGGCACATGCAGCTCCGAGAGCAAAGCCCAAAGCTGCCTGCACCCTCAGTTAGCCTGACCTGCCTGTCAAGTCACACTGTAAACCAGATCACTTAGCATTCCAGGCTAAAAATAATCCTAGGAAAATGCAGAGGTTATTTTTAACCTTCCCCCTCAGGAGCCACACTGACTGAGGCAGCCCCAGGTGGATGGCTCACCCTGCAAGGGAGAAATGGACGGTGGTGCTGGCATGGGAAGGAGCACAGCAGCTACAGCTGCTTCCCACCTACCCAAAGTCTCACAGAACTGCTGCTTCCAGAACTTTAATCACTGCAAAGTGGCCCCTGCTCTGGTTTTGCCCTGCAGCTGGGTAGGTGGTTCATTTTTCCTTCTTTCTTTTTAATCCACAAACACACTGTATCAGCTCCTGGGATTTTTTTTACAACCTGAAAAAAATGGGAAAAAAAAAAAAAAAAAAGAAAAAAACCCCCAAACTCCACCACCTGATCTATTAAATAGGAAAGGCAGAAATCTTCAGCTTAAGTAAATCCTTGATCTTGCTAATATATTTTGAGTTCTGGACACACAATTCTGTGAAGTCACCCTTGATCAGATGAAGGTTTCCTGATGCCAGCCAGGTGTGTTGTTATCTCTGAAAAACTCACCTTTTCCTCTCATTCCACATCAAGGAGCCACAAAGAATCAGGCCCATTCTGGTGACTACCCAGTGTGTCAAAACATGTAACTATCCCTCCAAAGTACATAAGCAGATAAAACCCAAATCACTTATTCTAAGGAAAGTCAATGTTCACTCTTAATAGCTTATTATTTTTTGTCTGCTTTTACAGGAAGAATTGATTAATTTAACTAAGACCAGTTTCACACTGACTCACCTATTTCTTCAAAACAAGGCATGGACTTTTGTAGGAAGCTTATGGGATACTGAAATTTCCCACCAAAGGAGTACAGAACATATGCTTAAAATAAAACAGTTTGGATGAAGTGCAGCTAAAAGTGATCTTCAGCCCCTGACACCCTGCAAAGCGGGGTAACAGCCTTGAGTGATCAACAATAGCTTCTGCAGTGCCAAGTGCATCAACAGAAGCAATAGTTTCCTATCAAAGTCAGGCACTTGGCTCCTTTCAGGACTTCAGGAAATTCTCTGATATTTGGCTGTCGTTGAGCAGCTCAGCTGCAGGTGGAATAGCTCCCCAAGAGCCTGCTTGATGCACATGACACAGCTCCATTGCACACAGTGCAGGAGGTACTGAACCCTCTGTGCCCACGGGATTGATTTGTTTCACAGCTCATTACTGCGAGCTGCAGCAATTAATTTCTTCAGCAGATAGCAAGGGGGCTCCTGTTTCAGCACAGCCACAGAAACACTGTCAGAACTATCACCACTTGGACCTAGCACCTCCTGCTTGTGCAGGTCAGTGCCCCTTGGAAAAGGGATCGGGGGCAGTCCAAACCAAAATATATTGGCAGTTCTGACTCCCTGGCATCAGCACAGGGGTGCCAAAGGGCTGCCACTGCTGCAATTCCTGCTCCCAGATAAGGTCAGACAAAGGATGAGCAGGCTGTACCAGGGGTGAACCTAAGGCTGCAGGAATCAAAGGATGAAATCCAGGTGTAAGCTGTCCTCTCACTGGGCTGTAGAGCTTCCATTGCAGGGGGACAACAGAAAAGAGGCAATGGCTGTGGATGCTCTTGAAGAGGAAAAACCTCTTGCATTTACTTCTCTGAAACAGTTTGTACAACAGTTGAATTTGGCTCAGAACCAGCTCCCAGTCAAGCCTGCTGTTCCTGGAACTCTTGCTCCCAGTTCAGGTGCATTTGCTCTGAAAGTTCACTGCAGTGTGGTTTTAGGACATCCTGCAGGACAGGACTATCCCAGCTGATAACAGCTTACCTGTTGGAATACACACTGCATTCAGCCTGGGTTACTCTGGAAGATTTCCAGCACTGCATGGAAATCCACATGTTTGAAACTACCACTGCCACTCTTCAGTCCAGTTTGTTAAGGTGAACTGCAAATCAGTCTGCTCTCAGCCCAGTGAAAACAAGGGTGAGACATGGGAAGATCCCAGACCCTGCCTGAGGAGTTCTGCTCTCTTTGGGAGTTTTCCTGAGGGACAGATGGAGAAATACATCTGTCTCAATACTGACATGCACAGTCTTAGCTTAAATTAATTTAAATGCGGTACTTTATTTCTGTTTTATTGAGGCTGCTTTTTCTTGTCAGTGAGAAATTTGCACTGAGGGAAAAACCAACCACAGCTAAAGCCTCATTCTTATGTTCTTCTTCAACTGGTATAAATCAGAAGTCATTCTGTACAAGTCAGTGGAAAATCACTTGTTTAAACTGAAATAATAGTTTTCTACTACTTTCCTATAGCTCACTAAGCAGGAATTACTGCTTATCTGGGGCCTTTTGTGCTGCACAGGAAAATGTTATGGTCCTGAAATGTTTTGCACACTGAGTAGCAGACACAGGTATGGCTAGGCAGGAGTTTTCAAAGTAATTATAGACACGGGCTCCCTTGAGAATAGAAACCTGAGGAAACTGATGGTGAAGGACAACTCAGTTGGACCAATATATCCAAAAGAATAACAAAACTTATGAAAAACATCCCAACATCCTGAATTCCTGAAGCTTTTGTTGAGCAAAAATTCCACTGACCTGGGAAACATCTAAAATCATGCACTGCAGGTAGCAAAGAGAATGAAAGCATGCCAGTCCCTTGCTGAGTGGGGAGCATTACTCACAGGCTGTAATTGTCTGTGTGAAGGAAAGACACTACCCCATCTTCATCTGAGCAGAGTCAATTACTGCAGAGCAGCCATCTAACCTTTTCTCCTGGTTCTGTGGGGTTTATTTTGTTTCCTATGAATTAAAGTGGCCCAGTCAAGTCCTAGAATCAGAGAAAGAACTGCCTCCATTTTGCTATGTTTCAGTAAAAGCAGAACTAGATCCAACGTAAGAAAAAAATCATTTTAGTGTCAGTTTCTAAACACCTGAAAGTTTCAAATAAAAAGAGCTTGAGCTAACCTACATTTGCTGAATCTTATTTAAATACAGAATGCTTTGTCATCAGATATATTTAACCTCAGACAGAAGAATACAGTTGCCTCAGAATTAGGCAGAAGTGAATAGATGCATGTGAACACTCCATTTAATAAGATTAATTCATAATTAGAATGAAGCCTAGGAAAAAAAAAAAAAAAAAGAAAAACCAAACTCACAGTCTAGGAAAGAAAGTTATTTCAACACTTTTTTTCCTGGTTTAAAAAAAAAAAAGGAATTAAATTCTTTGCTGTGTGAACCAGGAAAAGCCACTGAACAAATGGAATATCTGCAGCCCTGAATTTCTGAGGGTCCCCTCAAGTGTTGCTCTAACTTTCAGCTTTGTGATAACCATTCACCACATTACAGGGAAAGCTTTTCTGCTCTCCTCACATGAGCAGCTTCTCTCTGTCCCTCTCTGTCCCTGGCAGCAGAAGCTTGCACCAAAAGGAAACTGTATTAGAGAATAAAAGCAGAGGGTGCTAAGTTGGTTACATATTCAGTGAATGAAGCGACATAGTTACAAAGAGAAGAAAAAACGCAGCAGAACACAGAGCTGCTGTTGTGAAGAAACCAGAAACCAGCCCAAGAAAGAAAGTGCTATTTGTGAAGGAGCAGCCCTTTGAAATTTCACAGCCTGATTCAGAGCCTTTGGTGCCAGAGAAGTCCTGCTTGCCTCACGGAACTTTAGACCAAGCCCTTCTGAGTCTTTTACATAGTTGCACTTAACATTAAAGAATGACATATTTTCCCTCAAGGTCAATCCTATTAAGGAGTATTTTTAGTTACAGATAGCAAAGTTTCCCTAAAGGAAGCATTTGACAAGTTGTAAAAAAATACTGCAATAGAAGTTTCATCTTTGGGCACATGTATCTATTTGGCAGCTCATTTATAGGCCTTATCTACTTATTTGAGGAAAGAATAAACCTTGATAAGTTTTATGGAACTGAAAACCTCTGAAAGTTTTTGTAATTAAAACAAAACCATGGTATTAAATAGCCCTTCAGCTCCACGAATAAACCTTTAAGATCAAGTGAGACACAACCAGTGAATATATGGTATAGAAAACTGGACATAAAAACTGACCAGCATTAAAGGAAGTTTTGATTGACAGTCCATCATAGCCCCCTTTTGCCCCTCATGCTATTCATTCTGCAGAATACCAGTAACTGTCCAAAGCAGGCATCAAGTTGGGATCAACCACTGATCCAATTTCTGATACAACATAACCCCTTTTCTACAAGTGGGAAGCCCACCAGGTCCCTCACATTAACATGTTCCAAAACATGTTTGGAAAAGGAATCCTCGTGCTTCCTGCTCCATGTGTGTGCACATGACCTGTGCAGTGCAGCAAAAGCACCCACAGGCCCATGGTGCCTCATTCTTGCTCACACAGGTTGATGCATGTGCACATTTGGCTTTGCCCTGTGTAGCTGACATGACTCCAAGGACTTCCTAGGAAGGACTTGCGTGTGGTGGGAAAAAAACCAAAACCAGCCCAGGTGATGATTCACTGGGTGTGGATTGTTTTCATTAGGAAAGAACAAAACCCCAAAGCCAAAGAATGCTGTTTTAAAAGGAGGTTTCCACACTGAATGCAGATTCCTGCCTGGATCTGGCAGGCATCCTGCTGGCAGGGCAGGGACCCTGCACCTAGCAACGATCCCAGCGAGCTCCAGCAACAGTGCCTGGGCACTTCATCTCCCCAGGAAAAAGAAGAGAGGATTTGAGGGGGGAAAGCCTCTCCCAGCTATGCCTTGCCAAGCACACGAGAGAGGACAGCCCAAACCCAAGCAGAAAGCAGGTCCCTGTTTCAGAGTTATTGAACTGACACCAAATACCAGAAAAGTGCCACAGCTTTCAAAGCCTGGCGGTCCAAGGCACACCTCAGAGGCAGATGTCACCAGAACTTCACCAGCTGGTCTGCTGGATTTTACTGAGTGGTTTTACACTCTGACACAAGCAGAGTGTTTGACTCTGGAAGAGTAATACTTCAGTAAGAATTTGAGGATTTGGCTTCTAGTTCAGTCCCATAAGAACCAAGACTCGCATTGATCACAGGCCCAAAATCTCCCCCAGTCACTTGCAAAGGCCTCAACGCTACAACTCAAACAAGTGGTTTTGGCTGGGAATCCCAACAAAGGCAGCAGCCTCCTTTCCTGTCGTGCTTTCCCAGCACTGCAGGCTTTGCCAGATTCCTGCCCTTGCTTCTAACAGATGAAGAGCTTTGCTTGCATGAGTGCTTGCTGAAATCTCAATCACATTTTCTTAAGACAGGGGAGCAATACAGGCTATGGCCCAGCAGGCCTGGTGAACTGTTCCCAGCTAGCCCAGGCTGTCTGCCCTTCCATCCTGATGTTTCCAGTTTCCTTGCAGCTTCCTCCCCTTCTCTTGGCTGCTGCAGTGCCAGCTTCTGCTTTTGTGCAGGACTCGGTTCCCCATTGTTTCACCAAGCCCCTGAGAAGGGCAAACTTTTTCCATATATGCTGATAGCTGGAGATTTGGTTCCTGTATTCCCATTTAAAAATACACTGCCTGAAGTTCAGCTGTTTCCATTATAGTTACCACTTGTCGCTTCCTGCCCCTTCTGGTCTTGGATTTAACCATCAAACTTCAGCCAAGTCTTGACATTAAAGGAAGAGGCTCACCTACACTCACATTAACAGTTGCCTATGTAATTGTGACTTGGAAAATTATTCAGACTATCAGAACTACTTGTCCTTGCTAGGAGCATAAAACTAAAACAACCCTTTCCCCCTCAATATTATTTTCCTGCAGGTGATGAGAGAGATTATTTTGAAGTTAGCCTATTTAATAAAATTCAATCACTTACTATATTATCTTGAACAAGTAATACTTAGGAAGATATTATTAATGGAGTTAATGTCAGATTAAGTTTTCAGCAGCAGTCTGCCTCAACCTGATGAGTCAGTCATTAGGCATCTGAAATGGCAACATGCCTAGAAAGGCAATTTGACATTTAAAGTGACATTAACCCACAAGTTATCATGGGTTGGAAACTTTTCCTGCAAAATGAAAGGACTGGAAATGGAACTAATGCATCAAAGTTCAGACAATCAGCCCTTTTGTAACAAACTCAGATAAATATCTCAAATGAAAACAAATGAATTGGGAGTGGAGGGAGAAGGTAGAAAGCATTTTCCACTTGCCTCATCATACAGCTGGGAAAAAATACAAAAGTAAAAATAAAGGCCCTTCTGCATTTCACTTTTTCTTGGCACTGTTACAGGCAGAGACTTAGAGACCTACTTCAGACTCCTTTCCCACGTTTTTTTTCCACTAGGAACTGGTGTTCCTTCACGCAGTCCCGGCTGGTCACATACATAGAAGCCTGCATGAAGGAGAAGTACATTGTCAACTCCCAACAGCCCTGCCCAAACGGAGGCCCAGAGTGCCAGAAGATCATGTAAGTGTCCTAAATAAAACCAGTGAAAAAACCAGAAATTTCCTTGAAGTCTTTAAAGGAATGTTTTCAACAGTACTGAAACCTCATCATTATTTCCAGGGGAGTTTTAAACAAACTTCTATTTTCCCTGGTATCAGTGACATTTTGGAATAATGTGTTTAATAATAATAAAACTCTCTCTACACCTCATCAGAATACTACAGCAGTTCAGGATCAGTCCAAACTTGATGGCAAAGGACTCTATTACAATAAATCTAATGCCCAGACCCTTCCTCCCCAGGTACAGGACAGCTCTGAAGCCAGTCTACCAAGTGAAACAGAAGGTTTTGAAGTCTTTGCACTGGAAATGCTGCCCTGGATTTATTGGCAAGGACTGTGAACAGCACGGTAAGCAAAGCTGGAGAACAGGTATAGGAATCAATGATTAAATGCCAGGCACAATGGCAAGAAATGAATTTGCCTAATTTTTCTACTTTTTACAGAATTGATACCTTGTTTTTTCGCTCTGTTATGTCCCAAATCACTGATACTTTGAGACAAGAGCTCGTGTAACTAGCTGCAATTAATAGTTAAACAGCATTAGCTACTTATTCTTCTGTTAACAGCACCTTTGTAATCTTTACACATGGAGAAAGGTATTCATTTGCTGGAAAGCCTGTTAGATGTCCATCTCTGAAAAGTCCATCTAGGAATGCCTAATTTCAGGTAGGAACTGGTGACATCAAAAGCAACACTAGAACGTGAAATGCCCCAGTGGTCAGTTGACAGGCTGAAATCATCTGGCTGGGAGATCTCAAGGTGTCCAGGCTCAGAGGAGAGGGCAGCCCTCACTCTGCAGCCTGCACTGCTCCTCCTCTCTGCTGACCCTGGATGCACAGACACCGAGCAGGGAGCAGCTCTGCAGCACAGGCAGGAGCAGTGCCCAGACTGCAGCCTCCAGGAAAGCTCCAGGAACAGCCTTTAGAGTGAACTACTGTAATCCACTGCACTGCTGAATAAAGCAGTGGGGGCAGCAGGTTGAGGGAGGGGATTCTGCCCCTCTGCTCTGTCCTCCTGAGTCCTGCATCCAGCTCTGGGGCCCCACCTGAAGGACACAGATCTGCTGGAGTGAGTCCAGGAGCACCTCTGCTGTGGAGGCTGGCTGGGAGAGCTGGGGCTGCTCAGCCTGGGGAACAAAAGGCTCCAAGGAGACCTCAGAGCTCCCTTCAGGACCTAGTGGGGCTACAAGAGACATGGAGGGGGACTTTTCACAAGGGCATGTAGTGGTAAGAGCAGGGGAAATGGCTTCAAGATGAAACAGGGCAGGTTTAAATTAGGAATTGGGAAGAAACACTTTACTGTGAGGGTGCTGAGGCACTGGAACAGGTCTCCCAGAGAAGGTGTGGGTGCCCCATCTTCGGAAGTACTCAAGGCCAAGCTGGATGGGTGTCTGAGCAGCCTGGTCTAGTGGGAGGTTCCCTGCCATGGTGAGGGGGTGGGAATTAGATGGCTTTTAAGGCCTCTTCCAACCCAAACCATTCTATGATTCTATGATCTGTGCAGCTGCTAATAAAGGGAGAGGGGAGACAGTGTGGTTTAAAAACTGAATGGTGGTTTAAAAATGGCACTGGCAGGATTTAGCAAATAATACTCAAAAAGCAGAATTTAAACAGATTTAAGAATTTAAATGGAATTAAGGGAATTTAAGTGGATAAAGAGTAATTCCTTCTAGCAATTAAGGTAACCATAAAAAAAAAAAGGCAAAAATATATCTGAATTTTTTTCCACAATCTACATCTAACTCACCTACAGACTCCACAGATAAAAATCTCTGTAGGTTTAGTTTTTCTTCACAGATAGCTTTCATTTGTGGGTTGATCTCTACGAGGTGAACTTCACTCGTAAGGGTGGAAAGGCATTACCAAATGCAGTGCAATATTTTAGTCTACTGTTTCACTCATCGACCAAAACCAGCTCCTCCATCATTATCTCCTCATTTGCAGCATCATTCACTGTTGCTGCCACCAGAATGTCCAGGTAACTGTGGAACAAGGAAGAGGAATTTGCAGATGGGACCTCCAGAAAAGAAAAAAGCCCCATTTATTTGCAATAGACTAATTTCTTACGAGCAATAACTTGGCATGAGTTAAAAATCCCCACGCTATACTGCACAGCACTGCCATGTATGCAATGTTGACTGCCAGTGCAAGGAAAGTAAGGTCTCCAGAGAAGGTGTTCTTTCCCCAGGAAGCCTCACCAGTTACACAACACATGAAATTCCTGTGTGGCCTTGCTAAGCTGTAGTAGTTTCTGCATCTAAAACACTTTCACAGCTGTATCCTATCTCAATTGCAGATCCTAATTTTATTCTGGTGCCAGGATCTGAAACTGAAGGACAAGAAGAGTTCTTAAACCACAGTAAGTGCTTGAAGTTATTTTGCTTGTCAGCCTTTTACCTTTCAGTCACTGATAAGGGGGCTTGGGGGGAAATATTTGAAGCTGTAATTTTAAAGTGATAAGCTATGGGCAATCTCTCTAGTGAAAGCCTTCTCTGGGAAAGCTTTGAAACAATACATTTACTGACACAAATGAGGGCTTTTGCTGTAACACTCTGTGAATGCTCACAACAAAGCATCCCAAAGTTTCAAAGCTGCCTGGCAGTCAGTGAATGCCAGCTGGGGCAGAGCCTTATCCCGTTCAGTGGCATGGATGGTAACCCCTTGCTCTGCAAAGTGGGCTCACAGGACAGCACACCACGCTCACAGATCTTCCAGAAAAACAATCCACTGAAAATGCTGGTTTAGAATGACCCCCCAGCAGCTCTGAGATTACATGACAAGGTACTGTACATTTGTACCTCAGGCACTCCACCCTACCAGTGTAAGTACCAAGAAGGACCTTCCCTTACCACCTGGGAAATGGTGTGGCTTGCAGTGCTTTTAAGTGCCTTTCAGCAACTAGCTTCAGGGAAGTACTGCACACTTTGAAATCTACAGCTCAAACTTGCAAGTATTTATTTAGAAAAACATCAGTTAAAGGGCCCCTCTGTGAATCAGCTCTGACACACTCTGTGCTCCTGATTCCTCAGTGGAATGTCTCAATTGCTCTTTCATCCCCTCCTTTTATTCTAGGTTGCTAAACTTTGCCATCCTTTCAGTCAATGGCTTGAAAAGAGTTAGCATTCCAAAACATTTTTATGGCATGGGGAGATTTCTAATTAAGAGCATTTTATTGCCATCATGGCTGTTGTAGCTGAAGTTCTCTGCAAATATGTGAATGTATTAAGTTTCCACTTAATAAAAAAATCCTTGCAGATAAACTGCAATTTAAGGTGCCAGAAATCAACAGATCCCCTAAATGTTAGTGCAAAATTTTCAGAGTGAAAACCAGACAGGTGTTCTCAGAGGTCTTGCATGAATACCTGTCACCTGGTCGCTGCACCCTGTTGCATGACTTTGTTTTTCTAATCTTGTGACTAGTGTCAACATCAGTGGATTCAAGAGAAATGCTCGAAGTCATTCAGAATCATGAGGCTTTACTGGATGATCTTCAAAGTGATATTCATCAAGCAGCCAGCACCTTAGGTGACTTACAGAGACTATTTGAAAACAACGGTACAAGCATGGTGTTAGAAGTGAACCAGAGCAATTCAGGTGAGAGGTCTGATGCAGCATCAGCAGCCCATGGCAGGCCCTGTGAAACCACAGAGATCAGAAAGAAAACGTGAAAGCAAAAATACCCTGATATTCCTTGGTCTGCTGGTTGCTTCTAAAGAGAGAAAAAATGGGTGCAATCCCAATGCAAATGAACGAACCAAAGAGTAACTCGAAATGGGAAATAAGAGGAAAGGCAGAGTTCAGAATATGTCTTAATCACAGAATAAAGAGGTTGTTTATATTTAAAATGTGTTAACCTTACCATTCTGTTTCTATGGCTTCCTCTCTTCTGTGAGAGTGCAGAGTTTAGATCTTTTTCCATACTCATGCTATATACTCTGAGGTGTGGAATAGCACTCTGGTGTTACATGAAAAAATGAAACTTTTCACCCATCTCTGGAACACTGTTCCTGCCATACACAGGAGTGGGAAAAGGAAAGAGCTGCTGAATTTAACCTACCATAGTGAGCCACTGGCTTGCAGAAACATTTTCTAAGGGTACAGACTATGGTACTCAATGAGCTTCAGGGTACTCAGGTTTTAACTTTAAAATTAGGAACTGAGCCTTATTATAATTCCTATATAGTCCAGGTACTTCAGAGATTTTTTGAGTTATTTACTCCTGACCTACAGTATTCAGCTGTCAAGATGCTGTATATCTTTGTGGAGTTGAAAGTATGAGAAGAGCATTATGACACAATCAAAAAAGGAAGGGCCCACCAACTAAGAACTGTTGGGAAAATGGACAGTTATGGCCACTGCCAAATCCTCCTGTCCAGGGGTTTCAAAAAGTATTGTTTTTAAGACATAAATGGGGAAGTCAACACATATCAAAGTTGTTTTCTGGGCACTCATAGACACCATGTGCTTTACAGTAACAGATTTAACACTAGGCTATTTTTGCAATAGTTGAAATTTATCACAACATCAGATTCTGGGGAGTAAGATGGCAACTACTACAGAAAAATGCACACTTGAGTTATCCTGGCTAGACTGCGTTCCAAAAGCAGGATTTATATTTAATGATTTTTTTTTTCAACTGTATTAACAGATCCTCAGGAAAGGCTTCTACAGCAAGTTCTGTTTCCTCATGTGGAGAATTTTCTTAGGAGACATTTTAACCCAATGTGGGCAAGCTTCAACAGAAGCTTACAGAACCTCTCCAGCATAGTAAGAAACCTGTCCCATGATGTGGAAGCCAACAAGAAAAGCATAGAAAGATTCCAAGAGAGCACTGTGCCCAAGAAGGAAGTCCAAGAGCTGGGAACTAAATTTGAATCAAAAGTCCAAGAAAACATTGTGAAAGTTGATGAGGCAAAAAGAGATATAGAGAACCAAGTGCATATGCAGCAGGCTAATATTCACTATAATCTCAGCATGATCAAGGCAGATACTGACACAAAACTCAAGAAGCTTCATAAGATACAGCAGTCTCATTTCTTGGCTTTGAACAACAGCATAGCAAACATGAAACAAGAGCAAAACTTTCTTGAAAATAAATTGGAGGCTTTGAAAAAAAATTTAACAGAATTCTCTTCACATCATGGTCCCAAAGATGAGAACAGCCAATTAAACATCAAACAAATGAATGACATTCTGTCAGGGCATGCAAAGCAGCTTAAAGAACTTTACATGGAGTCAGATGTGGCCTTTCAGAATATTGCAGTTTTAGAGAGGTGGTTTAAGGAGTTAAAGAAAAACATCTCGAAGTACAGGCCAGAAGATCTTACAATAACTTTGGCCGATAAATCAGTTATTATGGAAGAAAACAACGCAGCAATGGAAAGGCAGATATCAGAGCTCAACTACACTCTCTCCAACCTTCAGGAGAACTATTCAGATCTGCTGCGGTACATGGAGGAATGCAACTGCCAGAGAATATCTCCTGACACTGAGGTACTGGAGGAAGATCCCAGGAACAGCACCTATTCCCTTGAAGGTACCCAGTCAAAGGATATGAAGCACTTGGAGTCAGTTTTCAGAGATTTCTTCAAGAGTGAAATTGAAGAGCTCTCCTCGGCTATTCCGTCCATCCATCTGTCCCTTAACCTCCGTCAGGAAGAGAACAGACAGCTTCAGTCCCAGGTTACGGCTTTTTCAGAAGACATAGGCTTGCTGAAGAAGAAAGATGAAGAAATTCATCGACACATCAAGTATCTCAACAGTTCTTTTAGCTCACTTTTGAAAGATGCAATGCGGCACGAAGAAGCACTGGAGGCTTTACTGAGACACGAATTTCTGGATATCTTTTTTGAAGATGATTTTAGTAGCCTAATACCATCAATATTCCAGCTGCAAGAATCTCTCAGATACTTCTCAGATAAACTGCAAGAACAAAATGTGACTTTAGAATCTCTTATGAGGAGATTTCATCCCTTGGAGAGAGGTCATCAGAATAATCCTGATGCTCACATGTCTCCCAAGAAGGAAACACAAACCTCCTCTGCTCTACATGAAGTCAGCAGCCAACGCACCGTCATAGCACACATGGAGCCCAACTATGAGGCTGCCAAAGATGACTCCTTGGACAGCTCAGCTTACAATGATATCATGACTCTGAAGAATGACATCAAACACCTGAGCCTGGCCATCAAGAGGCACGAATCCAGAGGTGATGTGAGTCTCTGCTGCAATCATACGATAGCAAATGCAATTGAGCCACTCAACGTTTCTGTAGAAACTCTCTCTGCAGATTTAGCAACCATCAAGCAGAACCTGGAGGAACACCTGGTGACTTTTAAAAAGCTATTTGGAAGTAATGAAGAATTAGGTGCCTCAAATATGAGTCTGGATGTTACAAAGATTCAGTCAATGCTGAACAAAAAAGGGAGAAGGCAACAGAAAGGTCATGACAAGCAAAGAGAAAAGAAAAGGCCTGAGAAGCACAGAGAAAATACACAAATGATAAGTGGAAGAAACACAGTGCAGACAGAACTTGTGGAAAAAGGTGTGTTCTTTTCTTTTACTTATTCATGTGCAGGTCTAGCTTCTTTCTGGACCCTGCTGCAAGTTCCACACACAGAGCATGTCAGTATTACTTATGAGAATGATCAGGGAGCTTGTGGGATGCTGGAGGGAGAAATTCTGACATTACTTACATCCTCCCCCCCATCAAAAAAAGCAGTTTGAGTGAGAACCAACTTGATACTCTGCTGTATTTTGCACAGGGCAAATAAAATCACACCCACTACAGCTGCTAGGAAATTTGCCTTGAATTAATTCAATTCCAGGTGTTTAGAAGACAAATTTTGATTGTAGATGCTCCTGTTAATGCAGTAGCAGTCTTCTCTTTGGAAGCCGATGTGGAATGCTTATTTTTCCCTGTTACTTTGTTACTTGGCTGTGCAAAGAGCACACTCTAAGCACCAAATCCTTCTCAAGGCAGATGGATGCATGAAATGAACTGCTATAATTTGCACAAGTGGGACAGGCAGGACTGACCAGAAAGCACATACTCTCTTATAACTAAGCTTCAGAGACAAATTTTCAGTTTATACTTCACTGGGACTGGCCAGTACCCTTTCCCTGTAAACATGTGAGCATAAGAACCTGGTAATTACAACCACCACAGCTTTAACATTGGCTTTTATGATTGCAGCCCTTGCTACAGACAAATAACACAGAGCAAAACCAGCCCCTTTAGGCATCTGTGCTGCAAAACTGTACTTAAGACCAAAAAAGCAGAGAACATATTCTTAACTGATTTATTTTTAGGACAGTAAAAAAGTTCTATTTTTTCTTCACCTGGGTGGTCCCAGTGTTACACTTTTCCAAGGGTTCCAGGGAATCATTTGATCCACTCCACTGCACAAAATCATTTCCAGTGTCTAGCTTTGCAAAGCAGCATTCAAAAATCAGGCCTGATAGAGATTCACCTTATCTCCCATCCTGGTGATTCTCACTCACTGCTAAAATCCTGTTCCTCTTTCTTTTTCAGACTCATTGGTGGCATTCCACGTGGGATTCTCAGAAAGGAAGGATAAAGAAAAAACTGTGAGGTTTAATGAAACGTACCTCAATTATGGGAACAGCTATTTCTCTGAGCACGGCCACTTCAAAGCACCACACAGAGGTGTCTACCTGTTTGTCATCTCAGTGGAGTTCAGCTCAGGACCAGCACTGGGACAGCTCTCCTTCAGCAGTGGGTACAAAAGAACTCTCTCAAGCAGTCAGAGGAAAACCTCACAAGGGAACACCATGACTACTTTTGCCTTGGCAGAGATGGAGAAGGGGGAGACAGTGTGCTTTGAATTGCTGCTTGGCTCTGTAGTGAAACGCAGCCCACCTGGGACAACGATGGGTGGATTCCTAATATCCAAAACTTGAATAGTGACACTGATGTTTTATTACTCTCTTCCCATAGATGCAATGGATGCATTCACTATTGCTTCATCTGTGATGTATTCAATGCTGCTGCATGTGTTTAAACATAGCACTACCCTAGGTTTGTCTTCATGCTTCTTTTCTGGAAGTGTTTGGCTTTACATTAGTTGCTTATAAGCAGCAACGGGATTTTCTTTTAAGTGAAAAGCTAATGGTTTGGACTCCAGATGTATCAGCACACACATTCCCAAATCCTTCCAATGTGAGAACCACACATAAGTGTTTTGTGGGACTTCACTTTTAACACAAATTCCTCCTTTCCTTGGCAAAAGAATATTCTCCCATCATCCCAAAAGAATATCATCCCATCATCCTCCCATTGCCCCTCATGGAGCAAATACCCCCATCAGTGGCAAGGAACAGATTTTAGGTAGGACTGCACACTCTGATGTTATGTGGATGGTACCTTAAAACCCAGAACCCAGGGCAGTTTTACCTTTTAGTTCTCTGTGGACCACAGGCTACCTTGGAAACTTCTGCAACTCACTCCAATGTCCCAGGCTGTGCACAACAGGAACACTAGAAGAGATCCATCAAACCCAGTAAAATTCACTCTATTGCCAGTATTTGCAAGCAAGGATCTCATAAATGGCCCAGTGTCTTTGTTTCTGGGCCTGTGATGTATTTCAGCTACAATGAAAAAATTTAAGTATTGTTATGATAAATTACATTTACATTTAGACACTAGGAAAATGTCAAAAATATTTTAGAAGTATTGGTGAAAATGCAGTTTATTTCTAGAGTTAAAACTGGAGATTATCATGAATTCAGCCCAGAGTTCAGCATTTAGTAAATATTTTAAAACCAAGCAAGGAAAACTAAAACCAAAATGCAAGCTCACTGGTCTGTTGTCACTGCTGAACATAAATTTGTAATTAGAGTAAACCAAAGAGTAGAACTCTTGAAATGCAGAGGTTTTTTTTTTTTTTTTTTTTTTAATTTCCAAAACTTCAAGGTGACCATGCTTGGTCATGTCTTAAACTTTTCTTCTGTCAAATAAAACTTCCCAAAGACTTTCACTATAAAGAAGTTCAAGTATTGTGGTATTTTTGTCTATCCTAATACCTTACAAAGCAATATTAAAACAATTAAATTTGTCAAAATGAAACGCACTTTGAAATTTCCAGTATTTCTGATGAAGATATCAATTCTTATTACGTAAATTGCACCCTTTTAAGGTAGCACTTTTAACACATCTATTCCGCTGTTAAGAATTTTCTCCCCACCCACCCATATTCTAAGCAATGCTAAACTATCATTAATTGTTAAAACCCCCAGCACACTGGTACCAACTTAAATGCACTTCCAATGCACTTAAAGCAACAGTTTGACAAGCAGACAATATATATCTTTTGAAATAAAGCTACAAAGCAATTTCAGCTACTGACTTGCTGAGAAGATCGTTTCTCTATCCTGAAAAATCCAAGAAAACTAACAAAAAATGCTCCTGATCTCCTCGTGGCCAATGCTGATTTCCACAGGAGATGCCCAGGCCAGGTGTCCCCGCTTTTCTAGCACAGAGCCATGGCTCACACTGCTCTGCTCCAGGCAGCACAAAGTGCCTGCAAACCCAGTGTCATCTTCTGTCCCACTTTTGCTCAAAATATCTGAGGGAAGAAAGAGAAGAATAACATTGAAGAGGTAAAATTAAGAAAGCCATCAAATTGTCAGATTAGGTTCTTTCAGTACAAGGCTCCCATCCTGGGGTGACTCAGATGGGTTTTCACCAGTGTTCCTCCAATTCCTGACTTTTGTGTGGCAGCATTCTGCAGAGCCAGGCCAGGTGTGCTGCCTAGGTCAGGGTGGTTCAGGAGCACCTCATCTTCAGTGCTCACCAATTCTGCACCTACCAGCCAAGTTCACAAATCACTACCACTGGGGAATACGTTTGTGTTACATATGGGGGATATGATATGCATCTGTATTTCAAAACACTTTGTTTTCAAAGCTTTGACAGAAGGCTTCAACTGGAATGAAACCACTTGGAAATGGACTCAGGAGGTAGCAGAGAGCATTGCAGCTCATCCAGTCAGGACTTCTACAGGCTTGGTGTCCTTCCTGGTGCTTACCAGAGTTTCCTTTTGTTGAAGAATATGCCAGATGAGTTCAGAGAACACTGATTCCAGAGTGAACAAAATGTTCATTTAAAGATGTTTTTATATTTTAAAGACGTCTTCAATTATGTGCTTAAGTTAGCCACCTGCACATACAAAGAAGACACACTTGACTGGAAGACTGATTTTTAAATTATGAGGCAAAAAATTCATGAAAGACAATGGGTTAAATCACTGCTGGCTGCAGTGACAAGCCAGGAAGACTGACTTCCTTCTCAGGCAACAAGAGAATGATGATTAATCCTATTGGGCTGTGGTTTTGTTTGTTCAGAGCTTTTTCATAAGCCTCCATCTAAACCACTCCTGCATTTTTTTGGTGGGATGGTTGTTTGGCCTTTTTTATTGGATTAACACAGCCACATCATTATCACCTGTATTTTTAGAGCAAACTAGAGGAATCAATTTAATGAAGGTAATTTAAAATACAGCCATTGGTTTGCTCAGTGGATTTAGGAGAATTTCCAAACATGAAAAAGAACCTGAAGCTGGCCATAGGGAAGAATTGTCTGCAAGAGTTTCAGTTTCCCTCACAGCACTGACTAGACTAATGTGCCTGATGGCCAGGCAGCAACAGGCACAGAAATGTGTGCTCACTCCAGGATATAGATATATATAATGTCAACCTGACACTCATGTTTAAAAATAAAAGCTTCCAACAGCTTTTAGTACTTCCTAGAAATCTACCAGAAAACATTGCCACTGCTACAAGTTTCTGTATTTCCAGATCAAACCACTAAGCTTTGTTATAAGGTAGAAAGCTGTGCATCTTAAGTGCCTTCATGGAATTATTTTGTTACTGATCTGCTGCTTTATGAATGTCAGTATCTTATAGTACATTTTAAAATAAAAGTCTCCTATTTTATTTTCCTTTTCCATTAATAAGCCAACCTCTTTACTGTACTTCAAATTCAAGCACAGTATCATATATAAACAATTTTACTTTCTAGAGATCCAGCAGTGCCTGAATTGTGCAGATAATTTCCACACCAAGCCAGTCTGAAGCCCGTGGAGGTCTCCTCATGCAGCAGAGCCAGGAGGTGCTCAGCCCACAGGAGTGGTCCTTCCATTGCTCAGATTCACAGCTGATACTGAGCACTAACTTCAGTGAGAAAGACCAAAGTGCTGTTTTGGGGAAAGGTGAAGATAAAACTAATTAAAATTAAATCTGATCCTTTCTGAATTTAGTGATACTTCTGCTATGTATTCAAAAGCTTGTGATTCCATTTGCTAACTACTCAGTTTGGTTTTTGGTATGCCCACAGAACATCCATGTGTGGTGTTTACACATTTCACTGTTTCATCTGTTAGATACTGATGCAAACTCCTCAGTAACATATTTTATATAGACGTCAAGCGTCCACCCATTTATAAAGGAGAACACTTTGATATTTATTACTAGCAGGCAGCAGAAGTTA
This sequence comes from Cisticola juncidis, assembly GCA_013400215.1. NCBI lineage: Eukaryota > Metazoa > Chordata > Aves > Passeriformes > Cisticolidae > Cisticola > Cisticola juncidis. The sequence continues at coordinate 983,083 of VXBR01012239.1, read as the reverse complement.
CTTCTCTCAAAAATCTCCAATTTTTTCCCAGAAAATGTTTCTTTAGGACACAGCACCACCGTGTGGCCGTTTCAGGAAACAACACCGAGCAAAGCTGCTCGTTCCACCACGGACAGGTGCAAACACTCACCCAAATTTTCCTTCTGTCCTTCTGCAACGCCAACACGAAATCCCACTTTTAAATCCAGCCACGACCACCGCAGTCATTGAAGACATTCCATTCCACAAGCAACGCCATAGCCACAACCATAGGAAAAGGGTTCACTTTGCCAAGATGCCAATTTAAGGAGACCAAATCCTCATGCAGTCTAATTTCCTGGTATTATGTGTTAAGGAAAGAAAGGTTTGAAACGACATGGCTGATCTTTCCATTGCACTTTCCAGAACTAAACTGCAAGAATTTAACTTGATTGTATAGGAAAAAAAAAATCAAGGCTTATAGTTATAATATAGGCTTATATTATAAAGCCTATATTATACCAATTATATATAAGGTTTATATTATAATTGGTAGCAGTTTTTTTGATGTTCAGATATCAAACCTTTCTAGCTACTATAAAAAATATGTATTTAAATCTAATATTAATCCTGATTAAATACAAAAAGAGAACAGAAACTGATCTTACTTCTTTCTCCTTGTAAACTAAAGGTGAACTCTGTGGAGAGTAGAAGCCAATACGTTTCTGCAATGAGAAATTCTGACACTTTCTTCAAAGTACTCACAGGTGAGATATCCCCTTGGCTGGCCTTCATTAGCTTGAATCATAAAAACCAGAGTAAATTTAGCAGGATATACAGAAGCATCTGCGTATTTTTGCAAGCAGTACATACATGTATTAAACTCAAATTTCTTAATTTGGATACTATTACACAAAAAGAAAGTTGTACACAGAGGGAACAAAAGGCAGTTACAAAATTCCCCATCCCTTTATTTTTTCGCTTTACTTTATAAGCTTGAGGCAAATTTGTATGGCTAAAACCAACATGTAGTGAACCTGTATATGTTCAAATAAAAGTATAATTTGATTTTGATTTGCTTTTGGCTTTGCTGTAACTCAAGTATAAAATTCAGAAGGAAACACTTTTTTACTGTTGCACCCAATTTTAAATTTTGTGCAAGGAATAAGCTTAAACTTAGAGACCAAATAATTTTCAATATCATTGAACAATAAAAGCAGTAACTGACAACTTATTCAGAGACTGTGGGGGAAAAAAAACATAAACAAGGTATGAAAAAGTAGGGAATTATTTAGTTACAGTATTATGATTTCCAAGTCATTACATTTTAAGGCAAAATCTTATAGTAACAAAACACATTACTAACGTGTACTAAAATAAGGTTATTTACTTAAAAATGATACATTGGACATAATCTGTGTACAGAACAAGCAATTCATGGTAAACTCAATAAGGCACCTTCTAAAGCAGATGCTGTACAAAATACATTAGTGTGTTACATTTTTAAAGTAGTATTCTACACTTCTGGCATATAACACACACAAGAGTGTGACCATTTGTCTTGTTCCACTCTTCTTTCATATTTTATTTACATCTTCTCTAGGTTAACTACAACGTTATTTATTCTTCTTGTATACAATATAGTACATTTCATTTTGGGCATGTCACGTCAGAGCACAAATGTCACTACATGATGTGGGCTTCTATAATTGCATTAAACAGTAAAATATCACAAAGCAACAATTACATTTGTCGTGAACCCAGAAGTAATGTGCCCTCTGCCTCTGCTGTACACCCAAAGGTGAGCACCCTCCATAAAGCACTGTCCTGGCAACACTGCCAGCTGCTTTTGGACATCAGCCCTACCTGGAATAAACACTGTGGGCACAGATAAAGACTGAACTCAGAGGCACTGCCAGGAGCGTGAGGAAAGGCTAAATCATTCGAATATCTCACAGAAGACAAGCATGTACTTCCCTTTAAAAATATCTGCAATAGCAAGAGAATGGTTTTAAACTTTATATCTCTGCTCTTCAAACACTTTTAGACCATTAAAATACAATTTGCTAAGACAGAGTAGATGAAATGTAGCCAAATGATTTGTTTTATAAACACATTCAAATGGTCATTTAGATCAAGATCTAAAATTTGATTCTAGACTGCTATGGAGGTAACTTCAAATATTAATTTTACATTTCATTCAAGACCTCAAAGAAGGCTGATTAAGAAAATAATTGGGAAAAAATGACAGATAATGGGAAAATTGTTTCTTGAGGAACAATTACATTAAGTAAAACTCAGAATAAACTCAGAACATAAGCCTAATTTTCTCTGTAGGAATACCACATTTCTGGTGGAATTTACAAGTTAACCAGGAACACAAAACCTTTCCTTTTATAGTTGCTGCAACAGTAAGAATGACGTGACTCCAATTATTTCCATCTAAAATCACATGGAACAGGTTAAATAAACATAAAAAATTCCTCCATGAGTCTTTAAGAACTTCCAAGGCACAGGCTTGATACTCCCCAAGATATTTTCCACAAAGTTGATATTTGTATTAAAAAAAAAAAGAAAAGAAAACAAACGAACAAAAGAAAACACATTTGCCAGTTTTGGAGGGTATTTCTTTTGGATGACAAATGCTAAAAATTTTGACCACCAAAAGTAGATTCATCAGTCCAACAGAAGAATCCTATTATCCTCTCTGACCTTAAAGACTTCTGAACTCTACAGGATTGCATAAAGCTACAACTTAGCTTTGGAGTCTGCATTAATTATGACTAGTTATGTAAAAATTAATGGATTGGCTTTGAGCTCATCTTTTTCCCCAAATGATTTAAGTATCAGTATAGACATCCTTTAGTGTTAATGTTTTGTTGAATATTGGAATCATCCTGTTCAGCACAGCAAAAACTACACATGCATGATACATTCCAGTATGAACAGGGGAACTGAAGTGCTGATAAATTAGGTTTAAGGCAAACAAGATTTTTTTTTCCCTCTCAAAAAATCAGCTTTGCAGCAGTTGGCTCCCTCTATGTTCAAGTAAACTTGTAAATCAGTTTAGGTGCTAAGGTGTCTGACCATCCTATTGCTGCCTTGCAAATACCTAAAGGATAGAAAAGCAAATAAGTGAAAATTTACAGATTATTGAAATTCACTCATTCCAGAAGGGGCTTCTTGAAGACTTGGGAAAAATGAACTAAAAAAATTCACAAAACACATTTACAGCTAATGATGATGTGGCAAATTTTAAAAGAAATGACACAATATTCTACATAGGACGGGGTTAATTTAGACAGATCTCCATGCTTTGAAACTTTAAGCTAGCAGGGAACCTACATAAACAATTTTCCTTCTTATTGATAAAAACTCTAGAGAAAAAAAAGCTTATCCCTTACAATTTTTGGCTTATACCAAAAATTTTCCAACTACCTGTGCAAAAATTATGCACGAAGACATGATTAACAATTGCAAAATTATCATATATTTCTTGGCAATGGACGGAGAAACTTTATTTTTTAAAAGCCTTTATCATGAGGATTGTGGCACAATATCATATAGCTCTTGCTGTTTTCAAATAAGTTAAAAGTTGACACACCTATGAACTTCTTAGCCAGAATACATATTAATACTTAAAGGCATTACTAAACAAAAGTAATGACTTTATTAAAAAAAAGAGTCCCTTGAAATAGCTAGTTTTCTATAAAATATGTAGAACTGTTAAATAAAGTCTGTACATCACAATAGAAAATAAAAATACTGCAATCTTTTGCCTGACCATTTACATTATGGGAACTATAGGATTAAAATAAAAAAGTAACATGCTAGAAGGTTGTAATTGTTCACAAATCACATTACTTCTGTGTTACATTACTTTCTATCAATTGTATTTTCAAGGGAAATTTAAACACATCAAAACAATCTCCATGTAAATATTTTAAGACAACAAATAATCTGGCATAAATCAATCTGAAGTTTTAACATTTTTCATCAATATTGGTCTTATTCTTAACTTTTTTCTTCAAATCTCAACTATGGCGTGTGTGTGTGCGTGCGTATATCTAATTGTACACATGTACATATGACTAGGTATTTCTTGCTTTGTTTTTTTTTCCCTAAAGCACAAAACACACTGTATAAATAACTTCCCTTTTAAAAGTTACCTAGAACAAGATTTACAGTACAAAGTTATAGGCACTTAAATTATCAAATAGATTCAATGGTTCCAATACTGTGTGTTCAATCTTCAGACGATTCATGCTTTGAAGGTCCAGCTTGAGTTATGGTACTAATTTTCTAACTTCCAAGTAGAAGTGCCAAAGGAGTTATAGAACAATTCTAATTTACAGTACCTCATAGAGGGTTCTGGCTTCTAACCAACTTGTGTGGGTCAGTGGTGAAAATGGGAGAACTTCAGTTTCTCGTGCAGGCCAAACAATTGCACTGAATCACAGAATCACTGGGTTGGAAGAGAACTTCAGGATCATTGAGTCCAACCCCTGCCACCTCAACCAAGCCATGGCACTGAGTGCCACATCCAATCTTTTATTAAACACACCCAGGGTGGTGACTACACCACCTCCCTGGGCAGACCATTCCAGAATTTTATCACTCTTTCCATTAAAAACGTTTTCCTAATATCCACTCTACATTTCCCTTGGCACAGCTTAAGACTGTGTCCTCTCATTCTGTCTGCCCGGAGAAAGAGTTGGCACGATAAAACCAAGTTTTGCAATTGTGCTAATTTACTGTATGTTCATGAATTAATCTCAATGCCATTCCTCCCAAACTTAACTAGAACTTACAACACCCCCTGATTTACCTTGTCTCAAATCTTCACTTCCACTAAATGGCCCACAGATGTGGCCTCCTGTGTCTGCATCAGAGCAACCCAGCTCCAAATCTTCTGCACACTGTGGATCTGATCTTCAGCAGTTCACGTACTCAGTTCTCCTGGTCTTGACCTTTACTGCATTCTCTAATCTTCAAAGCACACTGCCTTCTCTCTGTGTCTGTAAACCTGACTTGTTCTCAAGCCTTTGAAAACTCCCCTTCTGCCTGGTTTTCTCAAATGATGAAAGAGCACATTGCTACAGCTGACAAATCCCCTCCTTTGTGGGAAGAAGTTCACAGCACGACAGACACCTGTCAGTGAGTCTCGATACAGCAGGAAGGCAAAACACACTGACATCGATCTTTCTGCTAAGATGTAAAGTACTCTATGGCAAAAATGCTGGTTGCATGTGGCACTGTGAAAAAAATGACAAATTTCAGGGATCCAGTTATGGAGCTCTCTCTAGACTGCAAGGGAGATGACCAAGGCAGCCTTCATCTCTAGAAGAGATTGTTTCAAGCTCCTTACATATTTAGGTAGGCATTCCTTAATTAACTAATGTTCACATTTTTGCAGTTCTCTTTGTGACAAATAAAAAAAGAGAAAACAAAATTAAAACGGAGATTTCTGGAGATAACTTAATGGCAAAAGATTCTGTAGCAAATCTCTGATTGTGGAGCCACAAAATGCACGGAGCCCTGACCATAAAACTTTGTTCATTTAAATGGTTTCTTATATATCCCAAATGACAGCAAAATAATCCTGGCACACACATAAAGGCATAAAGAACTGTTAAACTGAGTAGTATCACAAACAGATTCATAACCTACAGGCTGTTTCACCAAAACTTGGTATGGATTGAATAGTTTTCATCAGGTAGAAGGCAAAACAAAAAAAAAAAGCTTATATTCTCCATCTCTGTTGAATCCATATAGCTTGTTAGGCTTTCACAGAAAGCACCGTAATCTGAGCATTCAATTCAGTACCCAGAGTTTTACTGGAGACTCATTAAGTATGATTGAAGTCTCAATGCAGCTCAAACCAAAACAAATTGTGTATTGTCTCAAGGCTGTCCATATATGTAGCACATAGTGTATAGAGGCTCTCAGTATCATGGTCTATGAAGTACTGAAAGATTTCATTAGCAGCCTGTGGAAGTGTGCTGAGAAAATATACTGAATCTCAGTTATTTCCTCTTCTCTCTTTCCATCTTCCTCACCCACGTCTGAGTGAAAAGATCTAGGGAGTCCAGCTTTGCTCTCCAAAGTCAATTTCCTATGTCAAATCTTTACATCTTGTGATTCCACCATTTTGGCAAGTGTCTTCTTGATCCTCAAGGCGGTGAGCCTCGAGGCAGGATTATGAGCCCAGCACTCAGACATCAGCTTCAATATTGCTCTTAAACACTGCAGAAGGAAAAACAAAGGCACACTATTGTAACAATCCAAATACCCAAAGTTATAATTTTGGTTCACTGTCAAGCTGAAATTATAGAACTTTCGAGTCCAAAAATGTGCAACTTCCAAATTCTCTGCAAAATTGTTGGTAGAAAATGATTATAAAGAGGCCTACTGAAGGAAAAAAAACCCCAAAACACCCCAAACCCAATATCCACATGCCAATCCCTATCCCACCCTCACTGCCTAGTGTTACAGTAGCTGGAACTAACAGAAGTGCTGATTTATTCTCTCAAGGATGCATTACCAGAACTTCTCTGTACAACTCAGGAACACTGGTACAAATATGGCAGCAATAAACAGAAAAATCTCTATGTCTGGAAAACCAGAGAGAATTCTTTCAGGGAAAATCAAGATGTGACAACAGTTCTTTTAGAAGTCAAAAAACAAAAAGAGAGAAAACTGGGAATTCATAGAAGTCAAGGACTTGGGGAAGAATGGATACAGCATATTTAACTTGCTATGTGAAATAGTTATGTCTTATTTCTAGTGTTAAAGCTGTGGCCCTTTAAAAACACATATAAATGAGAGTATTTTAGTTACATCATGGATTGTCCTGGGATGTAACAGTAAAAAAAGAAAAAAGAGGAAATCCACAAAGAAACTGCTTCATCTTTCATGAAGTATCTTCTGTCACAAACCAATAAGCTATATACATTAAGACTGATAAAATGAATTAAAAAATAATTTAAGTTTTAGCTCTGAATGTATTCCACTATCTAAAATACATGATCTCAAGTAGAGCAGTATTCATACACTTGCATGCTGCTTAAGGGTATCTTCCCCTCAGATCACTTCATAAGATACATTAAAAAATACAGTATTTGAATTGATCTCAAGCATGTCTTTCTCCTATTATTGCTGTGAGGTTTTTCAAGTACCAGAATGTGTCACTGCAGTCCCTAATTCCCAGCATTTCAGTATTTATGAAGCTCACACACCACCCCACATGAATGAAGAAGCTGGAGCAGCTTTTCCTCTGGGCACACTCACCTCGTCGCTGTTCCACCTGTTGGACACCACGGGGCGCAAGCGTTTGACACACACCACCTCTCTCATGTCCTCATAGGATGGATCGTTTGGCACCATGTCATAGTATGGCAACTGATACTCTTCAACAATACCTGCAGGTAATTGGGAAAGATTAGGAACAATTAAAATCAATAAATCTACATGTCTACTCTTGGATTTCCTTAGCCAGGAACAAAAACTAACTTTGTGCCAAGTTATACTCACCATACTGTTTTACTGTGGTAAAAATCTGAAAATTTCACTACAACTATAATTTACCATAAAAGTTCCAATATTATGATTATTAACTTCAATAGTTATGATAATTCCTTGAAGTGCATTTGATTTTGATATCAAATACTGCATTTGGCTTTTTCTAATCTACATATGCTACAAAGAAGCACAGTGAAATATCAGATGGAAGAAGAATACAGGTGAAGATGCGTAAGGATACAAAAGAAGAGTAAAAGAAAAACCAGAATTAGCCAAAAAATGAGTCAGACTATTACTACTGCTTTTAAAGAATACAAGCCTGATGACACAGCAAGTAATTATATTACTTCCTGGTGAAGCATAGCTAGAGTGAGGGAAGGGCTAATATATTTTATACAGAATATTTAGAAGTTTACCTCCTGTGACACAGCGCCGAGCCATTTCCCAGATGATCAGCCCAAAACTGTAGATGTCAGCCATGATGTATGGCTGGAAATGGTTTTTGTTTAGGCTTTCATCCAGGACTTCGGGAGCCATGTAACGTTTTGTTCCCACTCTGGTGTTCAAGGGAACGTCAACCTCATTTGTGTCACTACATGAAAACATCAGCAAGTTACTGAATTGGGGACTGCTACAAGGTGAGAAATCCTGTACTGCACAACCACTAAAAAGACAATTCTCTGTCTCCATTGAACTTAAACTAACAAAAGTATTTAATAATACTATCAAAGCATCACATCTTCAAGTAAGTTTCAACTGTCTATATGCTGTTGAAATTTTCTGCAAAAGAATTTAAATGATTGCAATTACTACGAAAGGGTAGTTTTGAATTTAAAAAATCAGTCTCCATTTCCACTACAAAATTATAATTTTCCATAAGAAGAGTATTTTCTTCGTTTCTTAACAGACTCTTTGCATCATGATGTCTACCAGCATTCAAGAACAACATTTTACTCTCAAAACTAAAAAAATCCCCCCTGAAAGCACACTACCAAGTGATTCTATCTTTTTAAACCGGGTGCATTAAATTAAAATTAAATTAAATTTAAAAAAATTACATGAACGTTTTCCCAAGCCAGAGGATTTGTTACCTGTTAAACTTGACTGCCAGACCCAGGTCTGCAATGCAGCAGGTTCCATTTTTCTTTATCAGGATGTTTTTACTCTTCAGGTCCCGGTGTGCGATCGCGGGCTTGCCCTGTGTCCCGTAGATCTCTGTGTGCAGGTGGCACAGGCCACACGCAGCAGAGTAGGCCAGTTTGAGCAGAGCCCTGTTGTCCAGCGTAGTGCACTTCAGAAAATCATACAGTGATCCATTTTCATGATAGTCTGTGATCAAGTAAAGCTGTGTCCAGGAGCCAGTGCCTTTAATATCTGCTGCTATGAAACCTATGAAATGTATAAACCAAGTTACTATTTATTTGTACGTTAAATTCTGTGGAGTAGATTTAGTCCTAATTCCTAAAGCTGTATTTTTTGCACTGTAGCAGAAGATACATGTTCCCTTATGAAAACCAGCCATGTAGAAACTCTGATTCTATCTGTACATGAGGTTACCAGTCCAGCCTTCCAGCAAAGAGACAGCAGACATGCTTCCAACAAAGAACAGCAAGATTCTACCCCTTCAATAGCATTTTATTAGCACACTTTAAGAGAAACCCATCTGGTTATTCCACAGAAGCTGCCTTAGACCCCTCAAGCAACCCACTAAGAACTCCTCCTCCTCCCTCATGCCACCCTCAGTAGCCGAGCACTCTCTGCTGCCTTACCGAGGATGTTTTCATGGCGCATGAGCACAGTTTGGTAAATCTCTGTCTCTCGGAACCAGCTGGCTTCTTCTGTGGTGAAAAACACTTTGACTGCCACTTTTTCACCCCTCCACTTGCCCATCCACACTTCACCATATCGCCCTTTTCCAACCTGCCTCACCATCTGAATTTGTTTGGCAATAGTGCGCTGAACCTAATGCAGACAAAAAAAATTTAAAAAACGTAAGAAAGAAGAGGGTCTAAGATGGAGGAGGGAAACACAGACGTTATCCAGGCTGCTTGTCAAGCTTGGATTACTTTAAAGTTTGATCCCACTGTAAAATTTGTTCCATGAAATTTTTTACATTCTGATTTTGGACTCATTATTGCTGCCTCCAAGGTATAAAAAAACCTGAAAATTAAAGTCAACTCAGCTTCTAACTGAAGATACGGTATGTTCTCTTACATTTTATTTCTGATTTATTTTTCCCCTTGTCCTACCTCTACATGCCCTTGGTAAGAAGTCCCTCTCTGGCTTTTCTATTTTAATGGTCAGTGGATACCAAGAAAATAAAATCTCCAAGTTAACTCATGTTGATACTTACATCAGCCACTTCTATTTTCATCATAATGGCTGTAGGCGTTAAGTTTTCTTTGAATTTTGCTGATGCAAATATATTTTGTAATGTAGCTAATTTCACATTTTCTTTTAATTAATTATGTGAAGATGGGCTTTGAACATGTTCAGTTTGTTCTTCACCTTTCATCATAACGGCATATAAAATAACTAGCATTTTGTATGAACAAACTGCTGTGTTCTAGGCATTAGATCCAAGCCAAACTTTGTATGTGGAGAGAAATTCAGTGAAGAAAAATCTCAAGTTTATGACTTACCAACAGGGGTAGTCCTGATCCACTCCCAGAACTCTGGGACTGGTCAATAAGGTCTTTTAATGACTCCCCAGCTGGAATAAATGCCTCATCTTGTTCCAGGTCACGATTATAACAGTGCCTCTTTGCCATCGACTTACAGTAATGCCTGCAAAAGTAACAGGAGGTAAGCTGAACTCCAGAACACTTCAAGTATGTAACAAACTGATTTACAAAAAGAGCTATTTAAATACAGACATTTTCTCAAAAGAAAAAAACAGAGAAGCAGATTTTAGGTATTTTTTGTTCTCCTGAAATATAACTTACATAGCTTTTTAATGTTAAGAAGCTATTGTAATGCATGTACAGGTGTGCCAGCTGATTATCAGTCGGGTGGAAACCCAGGATTTTTAATACTCAGCTCTTAGCCAGAGTTACCAGTACAACATTGCTGATTTTGGGTTAAATGAACAGACAGAACTTTGAACCACAGCAGTTGAGGCTGACACAAGCCTTGGAAACTGCCAGAACAGTGATCACCTCCAGCACAGGGCGGGGGCTGACAGAAGCATCTGAATGAACTCCCATAGCCCATCTGGAAAATTACTTAGTTTTGGAACACATCAGAAAATCTCAGAAGCGATGCAATTTAAGTATTGAAAGTGACTGAAGACCCAAAAACATTAAAAAATGAAGATATTCCTGTTTACCAACTGCTATAGCATCCAAGTTATGTGTAGTTTACAAAACTGTAAATACTTTGTAGCCAGAGAAATGGATCAAATTCACTTACATTCTCTGCCATGAACATTTCATTTTATCTAGTGATGGAAACTGCTACCCACAGAAACGTGAAATTGAGTTACAACTGTTTCCAATCTACATATGATTGAGTACATTTGTAAAATAACCGTTCTGTTTACACTGATTTGCAAAATTAAAAATGCTGCCAATAAAGAAAGTGCTTTCTTACTTGTAACAAAAGCAGCTAAGTAAGATGACCATGACAATTATGCAGACTGCCATAGAAATCAACACTGCCATCCAACGAATGCTGCCATCAAAAAGTCCATCTATTTGACAAAAAAAAGAAAGAAAAAATAGAAGGAAAAAAAGAGAGTTTCCAAAGTCTATTAATTAAACACATATTGTAAACAGTTTATTTAGATATAGTTTCACATACTGTGTATCAAAGTAAGTATTTATACCACAAAAGCCAAGATAAATTCATTTGGATGACAACAAAAAAAAAAGAAAGAAAAAGAAAGATTTAGCTTCAGATTTTGAAGTTGTTGGTTCTGGTTGACTCTTGCTAATTTGTTAGAAATAGAAATTAATGATTTAGAGCAGTAAGATTCTGAGAAGATATAAAGCAACAGTTACACCAATACAACTTCCCTAGCAATGAGTAAGTGAATGAAAACAAACTATTTTTGCTGGGAACAACAGAAAGAAGAGAATGAATTTCCAATAAAGAGGTGTTAACAAGGTCTGAATAGTCGGTTTTTTTATGATGGCATTCATAATGGTAAAAGCACAGCAGAGATTAAGAAAAACATTTTAAAAAGATATCAGACTGTGGAAACAAAATAAAAACAGATCAGAAGATGACATGCAATCAAGATATGAACACAGTAAGAACAAGAATAAAAAGGCCATGAGTGACTGATAGAGGAAAAGATTAACTAGAAAGTGGCAAAAAATGAAAACTGAAAATATAAAATGAAGTGCAGTATAGATCTTCGTATAAAAATTACTTAGTAAGGAAAAACCTAGATCTGTGCAATACTGTAATTACATTTTCTCCTTATTTCTGCTGTTGATCAGCAAGAACAGAACCTACACAGCATTTCTCAGCAGTGTGAACACACAGGAGTGTTTACCTGTACTGTCAAGAGGCGGTAACGTTGGCTGCAAATCCTGATTGCAGAAGTCAGTACGGCAGCACTCAATCGTCCGACGTAACTGTGCTTTAGGCGAGTCCTGTCAAAGGAGAATTCCATGAACATTTAGATTTTGCAGCTAAAACGGGGAATAGGAGAGGCTACAGCCACAACACAGCACAGACACAAGTGTAAGCTATTTTCTTTAAAAGGCACTTCAACCTGGCAGACAGATATCATCATCTAATCTCTGAGTGCCTACATTTGATCTTGCATGTTTTGTATCTCATGGAACACTTACCTGTTGCACAGAAATAGGTGGTTTCTACTTAAGTTGCTATTTCATACATGGAAGAAGTCTTGAGCTTAGTCAAAACCAGTTAACCATATATTAAATAAATACTGCTCTTAAAACAACAATCCCAATCCCTTTAGAAGTTTTTCTCTTATACTCATCATAGCTGCAATATTTGCTTTAGAAACGTCTTCAGAATGCCACATAAAAAAATGGCAGGGCATAAAAATGAAATAAAGTAAGGCACTGGTTGGTATAAATCTCATTTTTTCACCTTGCACTGGAAGTCTGAACCTTCATATTTCATGCAGCCAGAAGCAAGCGTGGGTTCTCCATGTTCATCCTCCTCAATGATGGCAAAGCAATGCCCATTAGTTCTGCAATAAACACATCACGTGTGCTTTACAGGTTTGTCATTCAATAGTCACCATTAGCTGACCATGTACCCATTAAGGATTCTAGAAAGAAAACTTCTAGAAAAATTCTTTAATACAATGGTTACCATCCAGTTTGAGAATAAAAGACCCCTACAGTATTCTCAAATAGAACACTACAGGGATGCTTTCTCACAAATTCACTCATTCCCTCAACACAGACATTAAGGAAAACAAATTTAGAAATAATTTTGTTTGCCATAAATCTATTTACATTAATACAAAGAAATGCAGATGTGGAAAGCATAATGCCATAAGGTGCCCTGCACGTAAACACTGTGTTTTAAACTAATAGCTGCATTATCACCATAATGGCCTATCAGTTGCTAGGTCAGATAAAAATTCATAAGGTCTATACAGACTGCACACACTAGAGGGCAATAAAAACCAATAAATAAATACCAAGAGGCTTGAAAGACAAAAACCTGAACATTTTCTCAGTTCAACACTGTTTGTAAGTTACTGCCTGTGTTTACATTTAAAAAGACACCAGTGTTTATTCTGCCTCCTTGGGTTCCACAAAAACTGCCATGTAACACCTTAGAGAGACTGAAACCTATGCTGAAGTGAAGACTCAGAGTACAGGAGTAAGTAACAAGTTTTCAACTGTGTATATTAATTCTTAAGGAAGAAAACAGAAGGGTCTTGAACATGGAATTGCAAATGGAGAGAAAAGAAAGAAAAACAAGGATGTTTCAGGAGATAAAAAAAAAACCACCTTAAGCAAGCCCATGACCTGTGCAATAGTCTGTTAGGATTCTTATAACTAAGAGATAAAACTTCCCTCCTGTCTCTACATGTCCACAGGCTTTTCTTTCTTTCCCCCCACCTTTCTTTCATAGTTTGTAACTACTGAACACATAACAAGAAGAATTCTCGGTAAATGGCCATGTTATTTACATTACACTACCTTTTTGACTACTAGGTGAAGAAATAAGCAAAGAGGTGGTCATGTCAGAAGGCTTAGATTTGGGTCACTTAATACTCACCCAGCTATAAAATACTGCAGGGTTACTTAAAACCTCTGTCCTTCAAAGCAGCTGCTGGCCTTAAAATGACCACTTGCAAATTGTTCTAAGGTGTGGTGGAAACAGAGATGACCATGGGTTTTAGCACTCACAGAACAAAATCAATTATGGTCAGATCACCTCAGAGAACCTTGGTCAGCCTCCAGAGGCAGTCTGCTCTCTCAAAACCCAAAATGACATTCCTCAAAGAGCCTCTCTATCCTGAGTGCAACACTTACATGCATGTGTTGTTAATAGCATCATCTGGGCAATGTCCTGAGCAGTAGCATTTCAGAAAAGGTAAGGTGTCCTCCGGAGCAAGTGTTACTCCGTTTGCTTGCTTCTTTTGGTCAGAATTTGTCTTCACTCCTGTACCATGAAGCATGCTGTCTGGCTTTTGACCTGAACACAAAAAAAACCAACAAAAAAAAGGTCTGCATCTCTTTGATAACTGTTCAAGAGTTTTACAGGCAAAACATGACAACAATAATTTTATTTATAATTGTAGTATACAATGTAATCTCCTCCCCCAAGATTAGGGTAGAAATCTGAGTTAATAGTTTTATTCTAAAAAAACCTAGCTGACATATTTTATACCTTAACAGCAGATCTTCCAACCATAATCAATAGAAACAGAAAGGTATTTTCTCTTTTTGAGGTAGGGCAGAAAAGTAGTGGTGCAACTGGTTAGAATATTCTGAAGAAAGCTTCTCTCATTCATGTGTTTAGAAAACCAAAATGCTGACGGCTTGATAACCACAACAAGTATAATTTTATGCATGACTGAACATACTTAATATGCAATTTTCTAATTTTCTGAAGTAATTTTTTATAGATTCACAGTCTCATGGAAGAGCAGTAATAACTCCAAAATCTCTTGGGCTTTTTGATCTCTGTATGCATTAGTACTTCAAAACACAGCTAAAGTAAGTCTTGTTTGCAAATTAAATTTCAGTAAATGACACGAACATCCATCCAAACGAGCTTTCACAGAATAGAAACAGGGATACATCATGTTCCAAGTAGCCCTCAGTTTCTCGACCGTAGCAGAGTTAAAAGCTCATTTGCTTTTATTCATATTATTAAATGTGTGAACGTAGGCATTCCAAAGAAAACATCCATCTGTTTTCTTCTTAGTGAAGAACATCCAGAACAAAAATGATGAACATTACCAGACTCATTTGGAATATGCTATGTGATTAATATACAACATGAGAACATCTTTACCCATCTCCTTCAGCTTCATCATGAACAATTTTATCAACAGGGAAACTCTTTCTGTCCACCACCTTAGCTCTAAGTCCTCAAGGTATGAACCAAATACAGACAGAAAGCTGTGAACAGTCACCTGCACTGATACAGATACAGTAAGGCTCTGTGTGAGGCTCAGTGTTGGCAAGATAAGCCAGCAGTCAGTCAGGGCCAGCAGAAGCCTTTACAAATTCAGTTATTAGTAAAAACAATGGAGGTCACAATAAAATTTTCAGGTTTTCTAAGGAAAAGAAACATGACCAGGAAACTCACAGTCTCTTGGAACAGATTCTTGGGCTTCCTGTCAAACCTAGCAAACGTGAGCTGTGATGAGAATATTAGTGTCCTGTTGTACCTTGCTTGAAACATGTCCAGAAAAACTTGATTAAACCCTTGTGCAGATACAGCCCTCTGCATCACTCCACTGTAACATCCATTATGTCAGACAAGTGCCAATTAAATATTTGTGAAATATGATCCTACTGAAAATAGCAGGCTTGCAGATTTCCTCATCTGGTTAATCCAGCACACCTAGTGCACTTTCCAATGCAGCAAAGAAATGCAACTGTGCTTCTTCTGGATACAACTAAGAGAATATCCTGAGAAATACACCATTTACCTAAACACTGAAATCACAGGGCTGTGCTTTATTTAATATGTGGTCTTCAAAGAGTATTTCTGAAATGCCCAAGTTAAATAGTCCTGATCTGTACAGACTGTTGACAAGAAACAAGATCCAATGCTAGAATAACAGAAGGTTATAGATATTTCTGATTATAATCCTGCACAACTGAAACAGCTCCTACATCCAACTCCCTCTCTTTCTACATATATCTTTCCAGCATAACCTGAAAGGTAATTTTAATACTGTGCTAGAGACATTACACAACATTCTGTATTCACATTTAAGAGATCCTTACCTGCTCAGAGAACAGGTAATTCTACTTAATATTTAAAGGAAAAGCCACTGCATATGTACAAATATTGTCTGTCATTCTAATTTTGTTGAATGGCTACAGTATCTTTCCCAATTGATGTTATAAATCCTCTCTTATCTTCAGGGACAGTCCACATGTTAAAAGTCTTTATGGTACTTTATGACCAGTGTCTTACAGTCACTCATTCCTTTTCCTACCCTGATCACTGAATGCAGTGTTTTTTCACTTTATTAGAGGAGAAATCCAAGGAACCCCTAAAGCATGGCTTCTCCTAGCTCAGAACAGAAAGAACAACATTTTTGTGCATGTCTGGCATCTTCTAAAGCAGTATAATTTGCTGTAAACTAACACTGAAACATGACCACAGGTATACCAACCTTTTATACGAAGTGACATGAAATACATTTTCCCTCTTCATTTCTTAAGATGGATGGCATTACAAGATTTATGAAACACACATACCACATAAAATCCAAAACATAACTGTATGCTCAAAGAAACAGCACCTTTGCCTTTTGTTCAGTTTGTAGAGGTAAAGATTTTTATTCAAAGCAGGAACAGACTAGAATTTCATTATTTTGTAATGTGAAACTTTATATATAGTATACATAGCAGCCTGCTCCCATCTCACAGGTAATACCTGAATTGCACAAAGAACGGGGGAAAAAATCACATCACTCTTGCATTTTTGCTTTCTAAGACTGTAAGCAGAACTCTTCTTAGAAAGGAGTTTGAGTACCCAGGGAAGAGAATGGGAAAATTTTGAGGATGCTTGAGATGACCTCAGGAGTTGCCTTCACTAGGACACTGAACTGTATCCTTTACTGCAATTCCTCCTCAGCCTATCACGGCAGACTGGTGTCCACCTTAAAGCTGCTGGGTATGGGGATGGGAGTCAAGCTAGGGAAGACCTGGCTTCCATCCACCTTAGATGTTAGGAGGGCAGATGAAGGCCCTGAACTCACAGGATGCTTTGTGAGTGTTTTCCTGGTTAATAGATACTGAGTAAACGAACAAGACAGAACTAAGCATAAGCCTGAAGAACATCTTGCTCCAAGGTTTATGTCCCCACCCTCAGAGCTGCAGCTCTCAGACATTCACACTGCTGCATCTTCTACCTGGGAGTAGGACAAGGAAAGGGAGAATCATTTTTTAGGGATCTTGTGACACTACACAGCTTGATGATGTAATTTATCTCTTCCATGACATTTGCTGTTGTCATTCTGCAGTACAGCTAAGAAATATACACACACAAATCTCACATAACCCTCAAAGGTGGAAGTGCAGTGCATTGTGCACTGAAATGCAGCACCCAGAGACTTCAGGCACAGCAAAGCCTCCTTTCCACTCTTTCCTAACCTCCACCTGCAAACTGCACAGAGCTGCTGGGGCAAAATAAAATACATGAGCAACAAATGAGCTATCACACACTGGAGGGCTTGTTCAAGATCCTGGATCACTTCTAGCCTGTTTATCCAGCCCTGAGAATGACAGTATCATGGGACTTCTAAACACACAGACTGCTCTGTAATGTGTATTTTACTGCATTACAAAGCTACAACAGTCAATGAAGTATCAGAGTAATGGTGGAACATTCTCCTAACCTCACTGCAGTGTAAGACACTGATGAGAAAAAAGCTGATGGGACTTCAAGTTCTGATTTTGTCTTTTGCTCTGCCCCACACTGCATGTGTTGTAGATTTCTAGATTTCTAGAAGAGTGACCAACTGTTACAGACAGGACAACACTTAAATGGTTTTCTGTTTAAAATTAAGCTTTGTTTTATTAAAATAAATAAAAATTTCAAAAGTTGCTATTAAAACAAATTGTTAAAACAGAGCAACGCCTGACAATATATCATACCCAGCCTTTGATAAATTATTCAAAGCACTACTTCTTCCAATCACAGAAAATAACTTAAGACTGTAAAATGTATTTCAAAGCAGCACAGGATATTAAAAATCTCACTAGGTTCGCAATCTAAGTCTACTTGAAAGCATGCTTCAAATATTAATATTAACATGGATAAATCTTAAAAATGTACCGTGTGTGACACTCCAGTGTTACTAATCACTAAAACCCGAGTTAACCTGCTGCAACTCAATGCCAGGATACAGATATAATTTCATTAAGTCTTCTGATGTAAGAAAAGATTTGTGTGACCCATAAAAAACCCATTCTATGAAATGCAGAGACAGCAGTAAGTGAAAGAAGACAAATGCAAAAGCCAAATTATGCTTACAGTTTTTATCTAATTGCATCCTCTCTTTCTCCACAAATAAAAGTCCAATACAGCCTATAGCAGTCATGCTGTTTGATAGCTTTCTGAATTCATAATATACGTGTTGGCCATAAACACATTTCTATTCCAGACTACCTTATCCTTTAAAGGTGTTTGTCCTAGCAGAACTACAGTGCTAGAGGCATTTCTTTGTAGCTGCTCTGATCCATGCTTGTAAACTCCATGAAATTCAATATTTAAGTAACAAGAATCTTTGTCAAAAGAGCCCCTTCACCTGCCTCCCTGCTGGTGCTGACACACACTGGGGTCTTTCCATCAAAGATGAAAGTTGTACCAGTGCTCTTTATGTTAGCTATACCTTCCTTATGAGAAAGACATTCCTTGATACTTTGATGTGGTAGTTTTAAATTACTTTTTCTTGCTTTAAGATGCAGATACTGCAAAATCCCCCACTCCAGTAAGCACATTTCACCTTTCTGCCTAACACAAACTTTCATAATGATTTAACATGTTCTGTTAAGAAAGTATCTTAAATGCTTCCATGAACTCTGTGTTTGGCATACTAACCATAATTCTCCCTACAGTGCTTTTTTATGTACCAAGGCTGTGATCTCCAAAGACCAGGCATGGTAGAGATGGCTCCATCTAGCAAAACTGGTTCCCAAAAATCAGAGCACATTCCCAGACTACTGGTTTAAAACTCTCTCCTGTGCTTGAAGCTCTCCCAGGAGCTACACCAGTGCTCAACAGAGACAGGCAGCCCCTGCCTCCTCTACTTCCCAGCCTGCAGCCTCTGCTCCCACTTCCCTTCCCCAAATGTCATTTCTCAAGACTGCTCTTTTCTTATGCACTCAATATAAAAGCCACAGACATGAAAATGGTTTGTTTTCCTTAAAAAAAGTACACTGCATTCTAACTTAAATTAAATGGACTATTAAGGAATAAAGTTACTTAAAACTAAATGCAAAATTCTAATAAAGAAAGAGATCAACTTTTAATAATCCCTTGGAAGAACTTTAATCAGACAAATTCATAAGAACATGGTTGCTGCCCATGTTTTAAAGACAGATGCAGCCATTAAATGTGGAAATCACCAGTAAACAGAACTAGTGTTTTCAAGTAATGAATCAGCTAATAACAACTGTAAGTTCCTTCCATGACTTCTAGAACTTTGTTTCAGATTAGTTTATACATTCAAATTCAGTTAACTACTTCACCTGAAATTGAGAAAATGCATAAAGGTTTTAAATGTATATACCTTATCTATATCAAGTATTTGAATAAAAGTAATTTGAGCAGTAAAATGAAATGAAGTTTGTTTTAGTTCACTAGCAAACAGTGGCAACTTTAGGTCCATTTTAATATTTAATATTAGCACTAATTAGTTATAAATTTGACTTTTAATATATCTTCATACATATCAAGTGGTATTAATACATTTTTAGTCAACTAATTTACAAGGATCAACGTACTGGTCTTCTGTGGTGTCTCTGAAAAATACATGAAGGTGTGATGAACCACATGGGAAGTAAACTGCCAGCAGTAAAGTACCAAATTTATGAGAGCATGTTTAAGTAGATGTTAAGCACTTTATTACTGCTACATATATTGATCAGACATGCTCATCAATGCACTATAACAACAAAGAACTCTACTCAGAAGTAAAACTGGTTCCCTGCATGAAAATACTGCACTTCTGGGAAGACAAAGCCTGTCCAGTGCAGTCACAGGCGTGGCTGAAGCCCCAAACCTCTTGGCTTAGATCAGAAAAAGGACGTGGATGAAGATGCAGGGCAAGCCATAAACTTAAAGCTACTGCAAAGGCCTTCCACAGCAAGAAAGGAAATACAAATGTTTTAATTGAAGATGTTGCTATTAAATTTGACCATCTGCAACCCAGGCTTGTTTCTGACTGTTTCTCAAAGTAAGTGGAGAAGTCCCAACACTATAAAGGTACTACCCAAAGTGTAACCACTGGGCCCCCCTGCAGCACAGTACCAACCTGAGAAATGTGGCTATTCACCAAGGCCATGGAACTGCCTCTGCTTTCTGTTGTTATTGTAAGAATATTTTCACAGTAATCAACACATGCAGCCACTTGCTTTTGCAAGTTACCTGTTAGGAAATCTGGTATGTATATATGCATGCAGCTATACAGACATACTTGCTTTTATCATTCTCTTGGGTCTTGGTAAGCTCTGAAATTCCTAACATTCTGAAGAAGCCTCCAAAAAAAACCCAAGAGAGCAAACCATCAAGCTAGATGCCAGACACTGAAAGTACACACAATAGTTCCTACTTTCTCTGCTTTTCTTCTCTCTTTCGGTAAATCACAGAAATTATCTTCAGTTCTTCCTAATGAATATTTTTCACCTCTGTTGATTGCTTTATGATGCATTTTTCTAAAATCCAGCATATATTTTCCTTGCTGAAACTTTTTCAACTGTTTAAACTTTTCATTTTAGATTGCCTCTTTCCTAGAAAAATTTCAAATGCTTAATGACTATGACCTTAATCCTTTCCTCCCCCATGAATCTAGGGAAAAGCTGAGAGACTTGACTGTTTTTTTCCTCACCACCCCTGGAAACCAAGCACATTTTGTACATTTGAAGAAAAGCCCTCCGGCAACTTGCAAAGACCTAACAACACTTCAATAAGCTCAACTTCTCTATGGCTTTCAGAAGTCCCTCAGCATTGATTTGAAAAGTCTGGAAAATTTCTAAGAGAAGGCAATTTCTTCTTTTGAAGCTGAAAAATAATGTTCAGTCTTTAAACTTATCTATATTATTTTTTAGAAGTTATTTACTGAACTTTATTAATCACCATGATCATGGAAGGAGTTAACGTAATTTAATTTCAAGCCACTAGAAGACCTGTATATTTCTGTCATTATTTCTATTTGTATCTACTGAAAAAAAAATAATCCTTCAGTTGCTATTGCCCGTGAGTAAAATGGTAAATATTGACTAATGCATATGTGCCTGCTGGACATGCAGGGCACTGCTGCATATTTATTTTTGCAATCTGACCCAATTTGACAGAGAAGTTCTAATGATAGCTGGATTTCCAGACGTTTTTGGTAATTTGTGTATGGAAAGACAACAGACACACAAATGAGTATCTTCACTAACTAAAAATGAGGGTATTTGTGAATAGTCCATAGTGTCACCTTGGCCAATCAAATAGGCACAAGAAGTTAATTTAGAATTATACCACACTACCTCTAGGCTGCTACGAGCATCAGAAGATGTATGGAACTGCACACTGCAAGTTCCTCAGTAGGTCAAGTTAAAGTGATCAAATATTCCCACCTTCACTTCTGCTGCTCATCCAACTTGCTCCATGGTATACTAGGCATTTTTGATATTGTTTCGAAATTTTTAAGTATTTGCTAAAATAGACCTAATCTATACTACAGAGAATGACTACTACACTGTCCTTTCTAGGGAAGCATCCATATAGCGCATCAGGCCAGTAAAGTCACCTGTCCGGAAAAGAAACTCCAAACCAAAACTATCCTACTTCAACCACTGGAAAACACACAACTCTGTTACAGAGCAGAAAGACAAGCTTATTTCACCTAGTTCATCTGTACCTTGAACATGGAGAATGATAAGCAGATAGGCTCCAAGCAGTTGCTCATGAACTCTCAATCGAGTCATTGTTCACTCTTGATCCCTCCCGTGCAGGGCGCCCGCCCCTCAGCTGGACAAACGCTCAGCTCAGGCTGTTCAGGAAAGCCTAATGATTAAATTAAAGCTTGACTGCACGGATGCTTCTGCAGCTTTTCCACCTTTGCTTCCTGCAAAACACAATAAAACAAAAGGTTTAAAAACTTCATGGATTTGTGAAGCAAGAAAAAACCGCTCAAGGTGGTCATCATGCTGAGCATAACCAATAAACCCAACAAAAAACCCCCATGTGTTTATTAACATTAGTAACTGAAAACATTAGCATGTTTACTATCTAACTGAATAACAGGGTTCTTCTGAAATATAAACTTTTGGTAACGACCCACAGGAATGTTTTTACATTCCTATAAAAATATTAGATATGTCAACTCACTGGTCAGAGACATGTAATTTTAGACTTGCATATAACTGTTAGAGGTAGTACTCAACAGATTTAACATGTAAATCTGTTTGAAAACTATTTTCTTGACAGAAATGAAAACTTCTTTTAATTATTTTCCATAAAATTAAACTCAAGTGGTGACTTCCCATAATACTGGGGAAGGGGAAACAGTAACACCAGGTTAGGCCACCTATTGAAAACTGCTGGTAGGAAGCTTTATTTCAAAAAAGCCCCAGCCTCTCTGCTGGATGAAAACCAAATTTGTACTAAATATAATGGTTAATTTGGTTACTTAACATACTTATCCTGTTACTTTTTTCTCTTGGAAGAGTACTGCATCTTTAAAACAACAACAAAAACAGACAACACTAACTGCAATTCAAAATCGTGACATCCTGGATTTCCAAGCTGTGTGCAAATTAATTCCTCCTGAAAAAGCACACTACCTTATATGCACACACCAATTGCTCTACAAATAAAACATAATTCCACTCTTGTGCATGGGTGAACACACAGCCACGACAGCTAAACCGAGTAAGAAGTCACTTCTTCAGACTGCAGTGGCTGCGGTCACGTTCTGCTTGCAGAGCTTTTCAATGGCAATGCACAAGGGGAGCGTAATTGGGCCTCAAAGGACTAAAAAGCAGCTTGAACACCTCAATGGTTTCCTTGCAACAAAAGCGGAGCTGCACAAAGACCAACAGAGCCCTGATTTTGCCTCTCCTCGGCCTCGTTTCGGTGGGGTCGACCCCCCTGACCCCTGTCAGCCTGGCACTGCTCATGAATGCCAGAACGGGCGTTTGCTCGGGGATGGGCAGCAATTACTGTTGGTGGCTGCTTGCAGCATCAATAACTCAATCTGTCTGTCGGCGAGACCCAAGAACTTTTCATTTTAATGAGTCTTTGGAGGCATTTAACATGGAGGCAAATTAGCGGCCGAGCCGGGAGGTGTCCGTCACTTCCAATTTCGGCAGGCGCGGCGCGCCGCCCCGACCCCTGGCCTACTTTCACACGTCTCTGACTTCTCCCTAATGCAGCCACAAAGAGGGAGCCAGGCACCCCCAGCAGCATGGCCCTGCCCAGGATTACTGCCAGGCTGTGGTGGGATGGACTGGGAATCGCGCACTGCGCAAAGGTCTGGAGCACCAGGAACTTCCAAGTCAACTTCGTGGCCAGCAGAGGGAAAAGTGATATGACAGGAAAAATATTCACTCTTTAGTGTCCCTGTGCACAAGACACAGCACCAGTTCTGACAGTTAATAAGGAACGTCCTTCTAGCAATAAAACATCAGGCCAGCAACCCAAGTGCCTCAGTATTAATGCTTCATTCTGTGTTTTAATGGCAGTGAACTTTCAATCCTTCCAGTTTAAAACTGCCAACAGCTTTACGCAGCAATAACAACAAAGGCTTTATTTACAGTATTCTAGCAAGCAGAACAAATAAATTTCAGTAATAGTCTGTTTAAAGTATTTTTAAAAATAATTTGTCTTGTCTATTTTCAGAAGGAGTATGTATTTGCACTGTTGTACATTGCTAGAGGAGGAGTGTTTAAAACTTGGCCATCTTGTCCCCCAGTTCACCAGAGGGAACACTGGCACAGGAACATGTATTTGCCACTGTACCACACAACATGTTACCAAAAAAACCCCAAGAAAAAATGGAAGAAATAAACCATTTTAATGCAACTCACTCCAATTTCATGGTGACTTTTGTTCAGTGACACACTCTAAGGTAGTTTCCAGAAATGCTGTCCAAGCATGTTCAAAAAATAATGCTCTCCCAGCAGTATTCTGTACTTCTATCTTCCTTCCAGTAATATCTCCCTTTTCACGCATATATATATACACATACATATAAAATATCATTGTATATAAAACACGTAATAAAAACCAAAGAGAACAAATTCTAATTCCACATTTTAAAACAAACAAAAAAAAAACAACAAAAAAACCCCCCTTCCAGACTCCTATTACAGAGGAAGACTGGCAGCCCTGGCTAAGGCACAAAATTGAAAGAGCAACAGCTGGTATTTCTCCAAAACCTGCCTGATAAAATAGTTATGACACAACTAAATAACCCCTTCAAATATATTAAAGCACCAATTAACACTTGGAATGCTACTCTGCCAACAGAATGATGCTGAGGAGATTCAAACCCATAAGCCAATCAGTTGATTTTGAAGTTCTCAATCTCTTTTCTATTGTAGCCACAAAGAAGCGTTCAACTATAATCCACTAAAAAGTAATTTATTCATCAATGGTAACACCTGATTTTTCTGCACTCTATTTTATTATTCTTCCTAGTACCAGTCTATTGAAGAAAACACTTTTATTATTAAAACTGGGGGTTTTTTTCTGAACTGGAACTCAGCAGTGAATTCACAGCACTATCACAGCAGTCCAGCCTTATGTTCTGTATGACTGCAGATAATGATGCTGAAGTGTGCAAGATCTGCCATACGGCCCAAACCAACTCTGAAAGCATGGAGCTCAGTGGTAACTGTTCTTTAGATGTGGCTATGTAATATTTTTAACAGCATGATCCCCAAACCAAGTGAGCTGTGCTGTTCCAAATTTCAATAAAGAATGATAGTGCTGAATGTAACAACAAAGGCAGTATTGTATAAGGGGAACACATGGAAAAATGTCAATCTGAGACTTCACAAGAATTAGAACATACAATCCATTTCAACAGACGAGATATTTCAAACCATTTGCAGCAGTACATGCAACACCAAGTTAATGTATTTAAACACAACAAAACTAAAATTTAATAAATGGTTCTCTGATGTGTAACTGGGGCAAGAAGCAACTTAGGTAACTGTAAGCATATTACCTCAATCACAGGTACAGTTTTGAACAGGACTTTGAGATGAACTGAATGCCAGAGATAAACTGAACTGTCAGTCTAAGTCAGTGTGCAACAACAACTTTCCTGGAAGATTATGAAAAAACCTGATATGGTGCCACAAAGAAAATTACTCATTTGGATGAAGAAAAGAGGGATTATAAGAACAGTGAGGAATTCACTACAGGGCAGACAAGTAGTTTCAAGAACAGAGATTAGTAGCCTAGTTCAAATGGCATTTGAGGACCTTGATTCTTGATTCAGCTTGACTAAAGAATACTCACCCTTTTCATTAATGAACTAAGCACAGAAAGCAAAAATTTAAAAAAAAATGCTGACAAATGTAAATTGTCAGTTCAGCTCAGTGTCGTTTTTATGAAAGAAGATTTGGATCATGTGAAGAACTGAAGTAACAGAAATGGAATGAAGTACAACAGCATGAAATTGGTAAAGTCATGCATGTTGGTAACTCTGAGGAATTTCTGCTTCACACAGCCTAGAAGCTCACACATAAGAGATAGCTATGTCCAAAGACACCAACTGATTTCAGAACATCAGACCCATCCCTGTGATGTGGCTGAGAGAAAGACACAAACACAACTTTAGTAATTCTTAGGGAAATTTCCCAGGGAAAACAGCAAGGCATAAATAGTATGGAGACAGTATGATGGAGAAATTCAACATCTATCTAGAAGAATACTATCTCAAGGAAAGGAAGTCATTTGGAGATAAAAAGAAAATAATACAATTAAGACAGTTAAAATTGATGGGTAAATAACTACACTTTGACAATATAACAGAAATAAACACAGTGAAAGACAGACAGCTATTCAACCCTAAGAAAATTACTGGTTCAACAACTAGGTATGGATTAGACATTAAAATTCATTTAGATCAGATCACTTAAAAGACAATTCCTAACCACTGGTTAGAAGGTTGTAGGGCAGATTTTCAGACTAAATAGAGTCCAAAAACTTAATTACTCTTTAATTTACAAAGGCCACCATCTCATGTGGCTACAGGTGTCAGGACAGGAATAGACTGAGCTGGGACAACATTTCATTATTCCTAATACATAAAGAACTAAACTTCACTTTATCCAAAGTCAAGTCAAATTTAACCAAGCCCATAACAAGAAGAAAGTTTCAGATTGTGTACTGTGTAATTCCCTCAAATACTTGTACAAACCTAAATGTGTTTAAATGTGCTTTTATTTTTCCATTGCAAGGCACACTTACACAAATTGTAGGAAAGTGTCACAAGGAAACACTCAAAGTACCTATGCTTGAGTGCTGTCAAATATGTTAAATTAAACAAGCAAGGTAAATCCACCCCCAAAATGTGTCTAGAAATCCTACAGCTGATGGAGAAGACTGCTGGCTATTGCAAGCCAGCTGGCTACACAGCCACCAACAAAAACAACTTCACCAAAGGCCCCATTTGTATAGGCACTAATATGTTCAAGCTCACAGAAATAATTCCCCTGACCTGTGGATTGTGTAAGAATTATTTTAAACTATTCCTGATGCCATAAATTTAAAAGCTAAGAGACTGTGTAAATTATACAAAAATCTTTTCTCCCTCTAGAAACTGAAGTGAAATCTGAAATGCTAAATGAAGCACATTTGTGTGTACTATATACTTCTCAAAAGACTGAAAAATTACATCTTAGTTCTCTCTGTACTACATATAGAACAATGTGCTTAGAACACATGTGCTGTAACACATCTGCTCATTCAAAAAGCAGGTTAAGACATGTTAAGACCCTAACAAGAGATTTTTTTTGCAGCAGGGAAGCTCACAGTCTTCAAAAAGGACTTCTTACTTCTGACCAGTGGGAAAAGCCACCAAAATCCACGTTGGACAGTCAAACAGATATCTCCTGATTTCCCACTGCTGGCAAATGTCAAATGTGTACATCACGGCAGAATTTAGAAGCCAAAGCACTAAATTATGATATATCTGTCTTTTTCATAAACAAAGTTGTTAACTGTAAGAAATTAAAGCCTAGCTGCTTTCTACCATGCCCAGCAAAATTAAGTAATTGGGGATGCCACTCACTGGACTCCTGAATGTCCGTCTTACTGTTATTCTGCCATTCCAATTAACTAACTACTACAAAGTTTCTTAAATTAAATTAACTGCAATGACATCCAGCAAAATTTTTTCCCATTGCAATCAGGTATTCAGACATATCCTAATGTGTTACAAACATGACACGTTCTCTTATTAGAACATATTGAGAGAAAAATTCACTACACAATTTTTTTTTCATCTTGATCCATTTCCCTCTTTTCTCAACTCCTTCACTTTGGTGATTAACTGGCTTAGAGCTTCTGCCCTTAAGACAATTAGCAAATAGACACCCATGCTCTTTCCACAATAAATGACATCAGCTTCTGCTATTCTACCCAGAAGCTATCTTTCTCGTATGTTTTTATGATCTATTTATCATTTTTGCTAGTTCCTTACTGTCATACCGATCAATGTGGAAAAGGAGAAAAGCCTCCACATGTAATGCATTCCATCTCTAAATTTAATAACTCCAAATGGGGAATCATAACTTAGACCTTTGAGATCTCATTCATAAGAAACATGCTTTTGTCCACCAAACATAAGCAGCAAGGGGAAAAAAACATCAAAACTGTTAGAAATTTTAGCATGTCACTTTTAAAAATATAATGGTCATACAATACTGTCTACAAGATTTATCACACATTTTGGCTCTGAGATTCAATAATTTGACACAAATAATATGCCTGGGCTTAGGAAAGGAAAAAGTTGGGCCTCCATCCTGAAAATACATTTGTTCACATTTATAAAAGTGGAAAAAGGACCCTAAAATAAGTGCACCAGTGCCTTCAAAATTACAAATGCTTTCATAGAAAGAGTTTCTAATATGCAACATCCCTTTCAGCACTATGAAGACTAATGAATGTTGTCTCAACCTTACAGTATTTTTTTAATAATTTAAGGACGGTTATTCATTAATCAAGAAAAAAAATAACCCTAGATCAAAAAACTGACAGGATAAGCATTTATTTTACTTAGCTCCCATGATCTTGGCTTGCTTCTGCTACACCTATAACCTCTGTCCAATCTAGAAGAAGAAATTCCCAACTTCTTTATGTCTCCAGAGTGAAGGTGATTATGCAAATTATGGAACCCGCCAGGAAGAGGTCTGCAGAAACTGGGATTTTGTTTGGAGCTTGAACAGCGCATTTTTCATCTTATGATGCCTAAGGAAAGCAGCCTGTATTTTTGGTCACCGACTTTAACCAGTCAGAAAGCGTGCTGGACAAAGGGCCAGACGCAGGGCAGCTCCGTGCCCCGCTCCGCCCGCGGCTGCCGGCGCTGCCCGCCCGAGCACTTCGCCCACACGAGGGAGGTGTAAGCTCATTTCCCAGGGGCTCAAGCCTACCTCTGTCACGCACGTTCAGAAAATGTGACTGCTATTTAAAAGACACAGCACCCGAATTTCAATTTTTGGTACAAAGGAGAAAACAACAGCAACAAAGCTGAGACAGCTCAATACGGGGCTTGGCGGTTAGCTTTCTTTAACATGAAAAGTCCCCGGGACTATAAAGCGCTTCTCGCCGTCGCCTCTCGCAGCCTTCACTCCTGTTTTCTGGGCAGTGAGGCTTTTCCGAGAGCCTGGCCCGCCGCCAGCCGCACGGAGCGGGCGGGAGCTCCCCCCGGCCCCTCCCGGCAGCCCAAGGCGCCCGGCCTGACATGCTTTTCAAGGCGTGCTAGACTGCAGCGCAGACTTTCTGGCTCCACTTCCATTGTTTGCACGGCTGCTTTGCTCCTTATCCAGAGCCTGGATTAGCATAAGAATACTGTCTTCCCCCTCTGCAAGCCAGCTCCCCTCTAGAAGACCTCCACCCCTTCAGAATAAACATAGGGTTGGGTTTCTTCTTTTGGGGGGGTTCTCTCTAAATACCCTTTTCCTATTCAAGACTTGTAGAAACCAATAAAATAAATAATCGCTAAACAAGCGAGGCTGACAAGGCTCAGAAAGGCCCGATTGCGTGGATTAGTAATTACCAAGGTCAGAAGAGTCAACCTGATAATGCACAGAGCCCTCACTCCTCACACTCACATTGTGGACATGAAAGTTATTAATGGATATGCTTTCCATACAGAGATGAAAATAAATAAATTTAGGAAGGAGTAACAGAATGGAGCTTTTAAATCCCCCCTTCCTTTTAATTTACACCTGAAAGATGGAGTTTCAAATCGTTGAGAACAGACAGGAAACATTATTTATGAGGACAACCCTCAGCCAAAAACACAAACAAACCCCTCCAAACTGCAAGTGGTAATGCCTTACACGGGGGAAATCTGCCTGCTTACACATCTGCAAACCCTCTCCTCTGGTATGTGACAAAGGGACTGTGGTGTCCCTTTTGGAGCAAGTGACGTGATCTGGTATTAAAAAAGGCCGACAGAAGAGCATTTCACAAGAAGCGAACTGCTTGCCCTCACAACGCTTCAAACTGCCAACATGAACATATTTCTTTGTTCTGCTACTCACAAGGTAACAGCTGACCAAGTGAATTCACATGTTGTTTCATGAACAAGATAAAAACACACTTGTAAATATGACTTCATAATCAAGCAATGTAAATTTTAAAGCACTGAATTCAGCACTCCCCACTGCAATGGGTGAGAAATGAGCTTTCTTTGACAGTATTTGCTCGACACATACAAGCAGCAGGGACAAGACTGGCAAGTTGAACATCACGAAGATTTGCTAATACAAAATGCTGCTTGGCAAGGGAAGCCTTAATCCTCCTTTTCCTCACCTGTTTGCCATGCCAACGGAGGCACTGTGCTCTGCTGACAGAAGAAACTGCCTGTCTAGCTGTTCCCACAAATCACTGTGAATAACACACAGAGACCCTCAGAGGAGTGGTCTCCATCAGACTTCCAAAGAGCCATTTGAATAGCTGGATGGGACAAAAAAGTGACATTCTAAGGGCTGCTCCTTTCTGCTCCTGCTGAGGCAGGGGGAAGTTATTCTTCAAGTGTTCTTACTACAGAAACAAAATTTTAGATTAATGTAATTTGCAAATTACATTTACCTATTTTGTTCTTTGTGCTAGTTATATTACCCTTGTAACTTAAAACTGCAACCTTTTTCTTTCAGATTTTAATGAATAGTTGACTGGCTTTTGTCATCAGTGAGCCTTCACTTCACCCTAGAAACTTATGTTGGGGATATTTTTGTGAGATTACAAATTCCAGGCACAGAACATGAGGAGGTTACCACCTTCACAGCAAGGGCAGAAGAAGTGAGCAAGTATTATCAGTGGCAAGTTTAGAATAGCCTGAACTAGAATCATTCATTATCTTACACAGACCCTGCTAAGTGTTCAGATACTCTCAGTATCAGGGTGATAAATGCTCATGTGTAAAGCGTGACATGCTCACCTACAGAGTTAGTTATCCACTCACAGATAGTGGATACACTACATTAGATTGCTATATTAAGAAAGTGCTTACACAAGACAAATAATGTAAAATTAATAATATGCTGCATTCAGCATCTATTTTCATCTGCAACACTTAATTTCAACATGACATATGTAAGAAAGTATTACTGCTCTGGGAAAAATTTCCAGGACTATAAATGTATGTGTCTGAGCGCTATCTTACCCTGTTAGTGTTCTGCAAGTCTTGCTGAGATAAAACCAGATTTTAATACAAACTTAACCTAAACTCTAAGCGCACTGTAGAGCCGCTTGGTTAAATAACTACAGAAACAACACAACATGCACATGCACACAAATTCTCTCTTAAGTTTGAACAATGTACTTTCAACAAATACAGCTTCAAAGACATTTCCAAACCCAAACACAGTAATCTTTCAATAGGTAGACAAAAACAGAATTCAAAGGTAATGTTTACTTCAATAGTTATAATCTATCTCCCAGCATTGAAGTGCTAAAGCAGTGCTGTTAATTTTTTTTTTCCACACAAAATTTAAAAGCAAACAAGAGCTTTCTGGTCATGAGATTAATGAGATTAAAAACATCCCATTTGTAATCAACCAACTACACAAGTTTTTTTCTGGGTGCAAAATGGTTATTTAAAACATACTATGAAACATTTTTCAACAACTGTTGCAGAGTACAACTCAGGACAGCAGAACATCAACATATAGGGTAGATGCTTGGTTTGGTTTTAGATTAAGTTCACTTTCAACTAACAAAATCTGTAATTTTTTTTCACTCAATCTTTGCTTTTCCCTCCATATTGTAAGAAAGCAACTGGACTAAAACCTTAAGAAACTAAAAAGGTACAGAGATTATATGATATATTCCTTCTATGAATTTCACCATCACAGTGTACGACTTAAACTGCCCATATTCAGTATTACAGGGATGACTTGGACAATATTTTTTATTGCAAACATTTCCCCCACCCTCCCATCATCCTTAAACTTGAAGTTATCTCCTGCGATGTCTCAACAGTTTCTTAAGCTAAAAATCTTAAAAGTAAAACCATATTCCTCATAAGTAATCTCTGCATTAACTTTGGCAATTCAATTATTCTCCAGTCATGCAGGATCATATTCATAAAACTGTCTCATTTTGCCTTTTCTTATGCTGCTACTGTCAAGGCTGTTAGTCCATCTAGGGGTGATTTACTCCTTCCACATCTACACTATCAAAACCTTCTTTCTTTCAGGATTCTTTAGCTTACATGAATCACTTCTAATAGGATGACATTAGGGCCGATTCAAATTAAATCTGTGAAGGAAAAATTGAGGTTACAGGAAAACCACAGATTCTGTAACGGGAAGCAGTTTTTGTTGCTAGTTGAAGAGAATACAGAACTATTTTTGGCAGAGAGAAAGGGGACAAAAAACCCCATCATTATTGAACCTTCTCTGTCAAGCCCTATATAGTATCTTGTAATTCTCCACCACATCCTAAGTATTTTTCCATTTCCCCTTTTTATTTTGAGATTTTTCACACATTTTGAGTTAAAATGAAACCAAACCAGCAGATGAAAGACTGCAGTAATTTATTGGGTCTGTGTGACCAGGTTTTGGTAGCAGGGGGCTAAAGGGATGGCTTCTATGAGAAGCTGCCAGAAGCTTGTCCAGCAATGCCAGCTGGCTCCAGGACCCACCGCTGACCAAGGCCGAGCCCATCAGGAATGATAATAATGCCTCTGAGATAACATGTTCAAGAATGAAAAAAAGTTACTGCACAGATGTTCCCGTGGCCAGGGAGGAGAGGAGTGATAATATGTGGAAGAAACAACCCTGCAGACACCAAGGTCAGTGCAGGAGGAGGGGCAGGAGGTGCTCCAGGGACCAGAGAAGACTCCCCTGCAGCCCGTGGTGCAGCCATGGTGAGGCAGCTGTGCCCCTGCAGCCCATGGGGGTGCAGAGATCCACCTGCAGACCATGGATGCCTGAGAGGAGTCTGTGAACCCACAGGAAACCCGTGCTGGAGAGGGTCACACACACTGTAGCAGTCTGTGCAGCAGGGAAGGGACTCTGCTCCCTAAGCAGCAGGAACATGTGATGAACTGACCACAAGCCCCATTCCCCATTTCCCTTCATTGCTGGAGAGGGGCCCAGGAAGG
Organism: Cisticola juncidis; assembly: GCA_013400215.1. Lineage (NCBI taxonomy): Eukaryota > Metazoa > Chordata > Aves > Passeriformes > Cisticolidae > Cisticola > Cisticola juncidis. The sequence continues at coordinate 950,409 of VXBR01012239.1, read as the reverse complement.
AGGGAGGATGGAGAGGGGAGGTAGAGCCCAGGAAAGAGGGAGGAGTGGGAAGAAGTGATTTTAAGATTTCTACTTCTTGTCCTTCTCTGATTTTGTTAGTAAGACATTCAATTCATATCCCCAAATTGGGACTGTTTTGCCTGTGATGGTAATCAGTGAGTGATCTCTCCTGGTCTTTATCTCAACCCATGGAGAGCGACGTGGCTTTGGTGGGTGCCTGTGCAAATTTTAAAGACAAGTAAAGCAAACTTTTTGTCCCCTTCCCATTAAAAAAGTCGTGATAATTCAGAATTTGGTGGTATCACCAAGTATGAAATTTACTGAGGTGAGGGGAAACTGAGCAGATTGCAAGTGTACATTTGCCAATTCCAGAACAAATCAAAGTGCACGGAACTTCAAGACACCTGTATAAATATCCCTCCTCTCATACACTGCCATCTCAAAGACTTCAGGGAGTCTCCTCTGCACAGGCAGACCCTTTATCACTTCACTTTCATCCCACTGAAAGCCTAGGAATGAACTGTTTCTGTTAAAAACTTTCATATGCTTTACCTGCCAACTGAAACAAATAATTGTTTTTCAAACACTAGCAACTTGAATGAGCATGTTTGAACGAGAACAGGAATTTCAGATCTTAGAACAACAAAATGTGTTTGAAGCACAGTAAAGCGTGGCCATTTGGGAACCCCTCTGCACATCTGCACCACGGAAATTCTCCTGACAGATGTGACTACTGACCCCTCTACCATTACTCTAAACAGATTCAGATTTTTACTCAAGATGTCCTGAAATTCCTGTACTGTGCTGTAAACTCAAAACATACATATTTTAAGGGCATGATAAAAATATCCTTTCTTTACATAGACTTAGCTATGGCACACAAGTAATTTTTTTAAAGGATGGTACATCTATCTGGTTTAGAAGTAAGAAAAGTAGAAGGTTTCTATCGCAGTGTCTTTATAAACATTGAGGATATTATAAAAAGACTCTTACCTAAGTCTTAGATTTTGGTAAGCTAAAAAGTAGCTGCTTATTATTTTAATATTTAGTATTTTAAGACACATTTAAAGTCGACCTCTAAATGTATTTTAATTAAATTCTGTATCAACTCTATGAAGTGTTTAGAAATACTTACCTAACACTGCATGAAAGTTACTGTACCTTCACAACCTTGGAACCTCTGAAGAAGGACATTCTTGAATTTTCAACCTAGTTTAGAGGAACCCACTTCATAACTGACTACTTAGGACTGCTTCGAAATAGTACCATCAGAGAAAAGCATTTATCTGCTTTGTTTTGGCACAAGGGAAAAAAAGGGAAAGAAAGCAATTCTTGAAAGCAAAATTAAACCTTGTATTAATGTCTGGTTAAAACCCACATTTTACCATTCTAATCTAAATACTAAATAGAAAATAAGCAAAAAAGTGGTACATTTCTAATCACATATCCATGTTACAATAATCTGGTTGCAAAATACATTCCTATCAATACAAACATCTTCAGACTGTACTGCAAATGCCTTCCTTGCCTGCTTTTCTGACTGGAAGATCTTAAATTGTTCCCTATCCTACCCCATAAGATTCTCATCCTCAGATACAGAAATTAAATACAAAATTCAGCTTCCTTTTGCTACACTTGTCTAGATTTCTTTGAAAACTGTTGTCCATGATGTTTTCAACAGGAGCTCCTGCGCCAAACAGAGCCAACATAAAAATGAAGGGATTCTCAGCAGCTTAATCTGACCTTGCTGAGCCTGACATCTAGCAATAGAAAGGCTCTTGTGTGGTCTGAGATGAAGATGGTGAGACTACTGGAAAAAGCTGGGATAAGCCAGGGCAACAGGAGTAAGGAAAGTCCTGTTAGGAGGACACTGCAGAACAGGGCAGCTCCAGAGTGGAATCACTGGCGCTTCCTGTTTTGATCAGCTGATTCACAGGATGACACTGATGTCTGGTTCCTCCACTCCTGGGAAATGCTTTGAGCACACTGACCTGTATTTCCCATCTGTGGTTTGAGCCTCAAGTGGCTCAGCCTGTTTGTTACGGAATTAACTCCTGGCAAATAGTTTGCCACCAAGGAAATGCAATGGCAGCTAACCTAACCTTACAAAATAATTGTTTCCTAACAGAACACAGAGGATCTTGGGCAATCTTGATGATTAATAAGAAAATCATTGCAGGAACACCATTGCATCACTGGCACCCTTCATTCTGAAGCACCTGGTACGTGTTTCTGGCTACTGAATGAATGAGCTCCATCACATAAAAGATGCTTCTACCACTACTAGTTTGGAGGACACAGGAAGATGACAACTCTATGGACAGTAGAAGCTAAAAAGCAGGCAGTTATTCCTAAACTGTTGTGTGTTAGAGGTCTTTAACACCCTTCAAACTCGTGCCTTGCTGCAGGCAAGTCAAACTAAGGGAGCATTTGACATTTTCATCAGTGGTGCTGGGACACCATCCAAGTCCAGTTTTCAACATCTCAAAGAAAATAAAGTAATCATACAACCAAAATCCTTCTATTAAATAGAGACAACACTATATGGGACACCACTTGCAGAAGGAAATTGAGCACTCATTATCCTACTGATTATGTGTCATATACTAATCTAAATTTCTCCAGCTCCAGTGCATTGCACTAGAAATGCATAAATTCACAGGTAAAATTAAGAGACCTATTTACCCTAAGTATGAGATAAGAAAATTTTACACTGTTGCACAAAATGAAGTAGAATTAGTAAAAGTATAATGAAGGGTTATATTATAGAGATTCCATATTAAACAATAATAAAATAAACTATCTTGAGAACTGTCAGACATTGATACTCTTCACTGAACCCTAAATGGAAGAGAAAACCAAAGAAATTTAATTCCAATTTCTCTCTGTAAACCAATCAGGAACTAACAAATAAACTATCAGGCAGCCGTTTTAGATGCCAACAAAATACACTGTTCGTATATAACAAATATTTAAAACTAAAACACTTACTTTCACTGTTTTTTCTAGGTGTTCCAACTCATTAATAGACTCAGAGACATACCTGAAAGCAGGTGAAGCAATGAAATACAATACTGCTGATCTCTCACTCAGGAAGAACATAAAATATCTGATCGACACCTGGGCAATATTCCTGCTCATATCTGGTATTTATAGTATTTCCTTCTTTTGGTATTCATGATCTTTTTTTTCTTTTGTCTTTGTCCCTTTGCTATTGAAATTCAGGTATAAAAAGTATGGAAACAAGAGGCAGTACATAGGAGCAGGATTAATTAGCACAGGGATTTCCTTTTATTTGGCTCTGATAAGCTCCCCTCTTCTTGCCATTTGTGCTTATTGACCTAGAAGTCCATAATCCCCAGGAGAATGAGAACCAACTGTGTGAAGATAGAGAAATTTTGTGGTGGAGAGGTGTAATTTTATTTTTTGCCAGATCAGCTATTTACATACAGGGAAAGCCAAAATCAGCCCCCCTGCTTCAACTACTTCCAATACTAAGCACCTTTAAAAAGACAGTGGACTAGAAGGCAGAAAAAGTAGCTTATGAAGGTGGCTGGGGGTGTTTCATGTTTCCCTCTTTAAAGCAGTATTGTGTCCAGAGTTTTCAACCCAACTGCTTATGCTCATGCCCTGCCACTTGACACTGTGTAAAGCTTTTGCCCAGTCATATCAGCAAAATGATAGACTAAATTAATAATCAACTAAAGCATTAGTAGTATTCATGACTAAGCAGATTCTACCAAATAAAATCTGCCTGATAACTCTTTTCCAGTGTGCCTTTGTACAACAGATGTCTCAGTAGTTGATACTGATTTGTCTTTTTTCATAACTGAGATATGGACAGATATTAGATCAAACAGCTTTTTTAATATGGTTAATATTGAAGACTGTCACTAGCATTAAAAAAGGTGGCTCTGAATTTTTTTATAAGATATGGTGGCTGCTTATCATATGCTTTTTATCCCTGAAATACTCAAAATAAAAATTTTGCATGCATTAACCTTACCTCCAAATTAGGAAACTCAATGAAACTGTATTGTACTTCAAGCTTCCTCCAGACTGTTTTCATCTGTACTTCCACTTCATTAGTTCAAAGGTGGTATTATGGAAATGCATATTTCTATTGATCTGCAAAACACAAAGAGGATTTTATTAAAGAGAAGTTGCTGTCTTGATGGTTTATGGCCTAGAATGTGAACTGCACAGTTCAGATACTTGTATCTGAACTACAGAAACCACCTCCTATGATGAGCTGCTCCAGCCAGAGAGAAACTTCACCATATCATGCATATCCAACAGTTGCACAGTTGCAGCATATTTGTAAAACACTGACACAAAAAAAATGAAAATAGTTTTATTGTTATCAGCAATTGCTCACATTAAAAAATGAACCAACAAAAACACTTATATGCTTTAGTTTGAACATGTTTGTTTTAGATGAATGGTGATGTCAGGGACAAAGGGTGTTAAAAATCTGTGTAAAGAGTCTTCCTATGAAAATAACCCTTTCTCATCTCTTCTCATAACTCTTGGATTCTCCTGGTCTATACCAGCCAGATTTGCAAGCCTCCAGACACCAAGCTCCCTTTTTTTTTTTTTTTAAATTCAGCAGAGCAGAGAATCACAGAATCAACTAGGTTGGAAAATACCTTTCAGATCATCGAGTCCAACCCATGACCTAACATCACCTTGTCAACCAGACCATGGCACTGAGTGCCACATCCAGTCTCTCCTTAAACACCCCCAGGCACGGTGACTCCACCTCTTTGGGCATTGCTTTCCCATGCCCAGTCACCCTTTCTGTGAAGAACTTCTTCCTAAAGTCCAAAGAAAGGATGTTGTTGGTGACACCAGTGGAAAAAAACACGCCATGCATAATTCAATCTTTACTATAAACACCAGAGAATCTGTAAGAATGCAGGTCCACAGCAAAAATCCACTGGTGTCACACTATTAGTTCCAGTACACCAGAAACTGCAATATACAGAGAAATAATCAATAGGGTTTTTGTACCTGTGCACAGACATGAATACTCCTGGGAACTGAGAAGCAAGCCAAGAATTTGGAAAAAGGTAGTGGCGGTCAGATGGGTTTGATTTTTGGTTTGTGTTTTTGAACTGCTCTACATCCCAGCATCGGAAGGAAGCCTGGCACAGGCTCTTACCCAGTTCTCAGGATTGTGAGCAAGCCTGACTTGTGTCAGGTCTCAGCATTTTCAGATGCACTCTTGATAACTAAGGTGGGCTTATCAGCTTTGTTAGTTTGATTCCACAGTGAGCAGATGCCACCTATTGCCAACTTTTCCCACTTTATGAGTGTCACAATTTCTGAATGTTTGCCTCATCTGAAGCTTTTAAGAAGATCCTACAAAAATTTTACCATTTAGAAATCTTAGTTTTATGACTGTGATCATAACCTTGAAAATCACACAAAGGCTTGAACCCCACCATTCCAGCTTGTGTTAAGTAACACAACCACTCATGCAGTGTAGAGATGACTTTTGAATACCAAGGCCAACAGGAGGGATGCAAACAGACAAACCATGTGCGTGATTTCCAGCAGAGAGAGTTTCAGCATCCACTCTCCTTCTCTTTTCCTTCCTCAGCACCATGAAGACCTTTACCATTACAATAAGGTCAGAATACTTCTGTCTCCACATCCATTTATAAGCTCTGCTCCTCACACACTGATGTTTAATAGTCTCGGTAATAAATAATAAATTTGTGCTAAATGGTAACCCAAAACCATCCAGAATATCAGATAGCACCAATTCTTAAAGACAACTGTCTCCTCTGAGCAGACAAGCTAACACTTGACTTATTTCTTCCATGGTAAAACTGAAAAAACATTCTAGCCATGCAATTGTGTTTGTAGAGATTGTTTTTGCTTTTTCAAAGTAAAGGATCTGTAAAAATATATCCATCTCTTCTCCAAGGACCTCAAGTTCATCTTCTGGTGGACTCCAAAACAACAACAGAAAAAAAGTTGGTGCGCCTTCTGTTTTTACACCACCTCCAATCTCCCTGTACCTAGTATCTGATTTATATGAAGTCCACTTTGTATTGTTTAAAGAGTTTGCTTTACAAGAGTAAAGACATTTCTGAACAATGCACCTCAGAGTTTTTTGTTTTGCTTTTAAAACCATGTCCTTCTTATATTTTTCCAAACTCCCAAACTGAGGAAGTAGCTGCTCAATTCTCTAAGTATCCATTGCCTTTCCCAATTCCAACCCCAGGTATCAGATATCCAAGCTCTCTTACTAAACAACTTTATTTTGGTGAACTTCCTCATCCACATGACTCCAGGTATGTCTATATTAGCATTTAATTCAAATCAGGACTTCACTTTTGAAGTCCATCTCCCAAACAACCCTATTTTGCTTTGCTTTACATTGCAAAGCAGTCATCAAGTACATGAACCAGATTTCTTTTGAATAAAATTAGATCACAGAATGAGCTTCAGGTGTACATTTTACACGCTCCAACCACCAAGAGGAATTCAGCCACAGAATCAGACCAGGACCAGGCTGAAACAAAACTCTCACCACCTGTACAGCACAGATGCCAGGTCCTTAGCACCTGACAGATCTGATCTTATTACACCACACTGCTCGGTAATGTGGACACAGACTCTTCTATGACTTACTGGGTTTTTGTATCAGTTCCAGATTCATCTCTCCCTTTTTTAAAAGAAAACTCCAAAACATCTCTCAGAGATAGGACAGAAGTTAATGATAATTATTAAATTATGGGAGTGACCTCACTGTGTTACTACTTCTTCCATTTCTTCATCAGCATGAAACACTACTTGAGAACATACACAATTCCATAAAAATCAATTTACTTAAATATTTATTTTTATACACTTATCCAAACTTCTTAATTATTAATATATAAGTTTTTCAAAATGTTTAGTGCCATTCTTGATGGCATCTTCCAGAGAAGTGCTATCAAGTACAAAATAAAACAAGTGAATAAATTATTTGCACAACTACACCTTCACTTTATTAGAATTTGCTAAACTACAGCACTTGTAAGAAACAGAACTTCAAAAGTACAAAGCCTCACAGTGCTTGTCACTAGTTGCATATTAAATCCAGATTTACCAATTGTTCTTAGTAGCAAGATTAAGTTTGGATTCCTTTTTTTTTGTCTTACCACTTATCTCCAGTTACCGCTTCCCTTCTCAGTAGTTCCAGTTTCTTCAGTTCCAGGGCCACATCCAACTGATTCCCTCACCTGTCTCTTCTTTTGATGCCAAAAACTTTCCTGGCACTTGACTTCTCCTTTACTCTGTTCATTTCCACTTTGCTCCAACTGCCTCACCAGTTTTCAGATGAATTACTTTATTCATCTTAAATTATCTTTCTTCCTGAAGGAGCCTGCTACTTATTAAATGCAGTGTGTATGTAAGGAACAGAATTTTGTAAAGTAACTTAAAGTAACGTAATAGTTAAACTAATTCAAGTGCCATTAAGTACATGATCATACAAAGACTCATTGGCATAGACAGGGTTAAATACTGACCATTCACTCCAGCTTCCAGTTACTTCTTTCCTGCTCTTTCACCTCCTCCAGCCATCCACAGAGCACTTCTGCAGGGTGGCCATTCAGGTATGCATACCTTTATTTCAGTTTATGAAACAAAATGTTTTGGAGTTTCTATAAATTCAGATCACGGTACAGACACAGGCTTGGGTGATATCAGACTCACAGTTACATCAGAAAAAAAGGCAAAACAATTCAGCATCTGAGACTTAGGTAAGAGTAAAGGGGAAAAGGAGAAAAGCGTGTGGTACTCGTAACACATCTCTGTGTGCAGTGTCAGAGTTCACAGCCAGCTGACAGCTCTGGTAACCAGAGATGGGAGAGGTTTCAGAAGCAGAATTATTCCTTTTCAGGTAAACTATAGTCCCAGACAATAGGCTTTTTGTTAGAAAGCTATGCATAATGAAAATACACTGCAGACCCATATGGCAGCGTGGAAGATGCTTCAGTTAACAATCTCGTGACTGCCACTAGAAAATACAAACAGACTTGCCATAATCTATTGCTTTTACAGGGCTGCTTTTACAGGACTGCTACTGCTCTGAAAAATGAGTTCAATTGCAGAGGGAAAGAAGCCATACCAGATTTCCAGATTTTACTCCATAGTTCGTGCCCAAAGATAGGAATTTATGAAGGAAACTTTTTCCAACAAGTTTACATATGAACTAAACCCCTACAGCACACTGGGAAAAGCAAACATCATACTGCATGACAAATTTGGGGCTTTCTGGTTTTGTCTGTCAAGCAGTGAAGGTGTATGAGCAAGAAGATCTCACTGAACAACCAGCCCTTCCAAACAATGAGACCAATTTATGAAATAAAATAAACTGTCTGAACAAACCCTTTCCAGTCCCTGGACACCAAGTCTTCCAGGGAGCAAGAGGAAAAAGTGAGCACCTGAGGCAAGGTAGTTCAAATCTGATCAAAATCATGTAAATAAAAATATACCTCCATGAAAGCTAATTTTAAAAACTAATTTTAACCTACCTTCCCTTGAGTTTCAATTAGCAATCATTAAGTTATTCTTGAAAGGTATTAAAAAGACAAGAAATTATACAACATTCAAGCACTTCATGTCTTATTTCCTTAAGTTCTTCACATCTGTATTACAGTGATTTGGCCTTCATATATATCTGGTCAAAACACTCAAATTCAGAACAACACTGATCTTTCCAGAACTTCCAAGTTGTTCTTGGAAAGCCTAGATTTTATGGATTACTGCATGGATCCTTGATACCAAAAAGCATTCTTAATAATTTGTGAGAAATTGAGAAATCCTACCATGAAGCAATTTGAAGGAAATGATATCACACAGAAAGCAATAATACAGATTGAAACATCAACTGGCCATTCAGTACTAATCTAACCTGGCTGGTTGTGTGGCAGGTGGAATAATGAATGAGTGCTGCTAGCACTAATGGAACCAACTCTTGATTGACTGTCCACTTCCAGTCTGACAGAAAACAAATCTGTACAATTAAAAAAACCCTCTAAAAACCTACAACTGTTTTTCTTTAAGTCAGTTCACCCTCTTTTTTGAGGGAGAAGGTCTATCAGAGCCATACAACTTTCTTCTTCCTGACTCTGTTTTTATTTCATGAACATGACTAGCTGGAAGTTAAATCAATGGACCAGACCTAGCACAGCAAAATATTTTTTTGCAGAACAGACAGCTGTTTGTCTACTCAAGAGGGATCAGAAGACCTCTCACATCATTTGTTCCCTTTTAGTAGAGGAGAATCTGTGCCCTAGAACAACCCCAGTTTTTCCTTCTGAGGCCTTACAACCATGCAAGCACACAAGACACAAGACACTGAACAGGCAGCATCTGAAGGACCAACACACTGTTCAGCACCTAAGCAAGCACTCTCCCTGCCCTTGTTTCATATTTTTGTATTCATCCTCTTTAGTGCCTGCTCTGATAGAAGACAAAATGGTCCACATGATCAAGCTCCTAAAGTATCATTGCCCCTGGGCATATCTAGAAGTATAAGAGCACAAATAAATTCCTGAGTAAGGTGGGACTATGCAGTACCCAACAGAAAAAAAAAAGCATTTTCTAGAATGACACAAATCTGCATAAATTACAATACACCACACTCTCCACTGCATCTAGTGGCACAAATAATTCGTTATTGGGCCATGAGAATCCAGGCACAAGGCTCAGTCTGCCTCATTGGTAGCGCCAGATGATTCCACCAGGTTTTTGCTTTGCACTGGCAGATGTAATTTCCCATACCAGAAAGAGTCTAAACCTCCTGATTTCTTAGAGGATATCTTCAGTGTTTTGCTTTGGCATGCCTAGCGACATCATCTGTAGTCATCTGAAGGACTCCACAGGCTGCTGTGCTGTGAGAGCAGGCTCTGTGCTCCCAAGAATGCTGCAGAATTCCTCTCAGTCTTCTTAAATATTCACCAGTAATCCACTAGAAGCTGAAAAATCAGATCACTCTACAAACTTTGGCGGTAAAAGGAATCTGACAACAGCTTGCTGTTAAAAGAAAAGCAGTTACCCTCAAAAGGAAACCCATCAGCCTGCAGCAGTGGTGACAAATCAAAGCCACCAGTTCATTCCATGCGGAGAGGTGAAGTCAGAATCTGACTTGTCAAGCTTTGTCAAGTAACAACCAGGCAAAGCCTTTGCTGAGCAACTCCTCCTTTCATCACATCCCACAGCTCTTCAAGTATCCAAAACAATGTCTCTAACAAATACGCTTGGTTTTCACAAGAGATGTAAAACTCCACTGCTTTTGCACAACTTTGGAGCTGCTTGGCCCAGAGCTCCTCCACCCTCAATCTCGGCCTCCTCTTGGGGTACTGGTGACAGACCAGCCCCACAATGAGCAGCCTTCTGCTGTGTCTGACACTCCTGAAAACATCAGGCTGCTTGTGACACCACTGACTTCATAAGTCTTCCTGAGTTGCAAAAACATTTTAAAAAAATAAAAATAAAATTAAAAATGAAAATAAAAACCCCAAACCCAGGCTCCATGCTGTGTTTAACCATCAGGCAAACACCCCAGCTGGCCTTTCCACCAAGCTTCAGCCGGTCACTGGACCACACTCCCCACCTGGCTGATGGGCTGCCTTGCGTGGATGGAGGCAACAGTTCAGTTCGATCCCTTGGCTCACAGACTCCCAGGCGCGCGTTCTTATCTAATACTGATCCTGGGAATGTTGCCCAGAGTGCAATTTCTCTCTGACAAAAGAGCCAATGAAATTTAGCTTCTGCCTGTCCCGCAGGACATTTTAGACCACATTCTGATAGGTGATCCTCTTCTCCCTCCCGCTAAGATTCCTGCAAAAGGTTAAGTATTTCTTCTGTCTATTTTACAGAGTAGTTCAAATGGTGAGAAACATCTTCAGGAACCCTTTGATTAAAAAAAAAAATCCGTTACAACTTTAAAATCCCATGGTTTTGTGCACTATCAAAATATCATAGAGCAAACAACCTGAAAACTACACTAATGTTCTATCACATTGCCTTATATCTCTGTGTGTGTAGGATTGATATTTTCTTTCTTACATTTATATTTTACATTAATTTTTTAAAAAATTTTTAAGTAGTGTGGTGGGTTGACTCAGACTGGATGAGAGGTGCCCAAAGTCATTGTTACCTCCCTCCTCAACTAAACAGGGAGAAGAAATATAACAAAAGGCTTGTAGGTTGAGATGAGGACAGGGAGAGATCACTCACTGATTAATGTCACAAGCAAAACAGACTCAACTTGGAAAATTTGTTTACTATATCACCAAACAAACTGAAGTTTGTTTGTGATAACGAGAAATAAAGCCAAAACTTAAAAACACCTTCCCTCTATCCCTCCCCTCTGTTTGGGCTCAACTTTACTCTCAAAATCTTTACCTCCTCTTCTCCCTGCATGTGGAACAGGGGGACAGGAAATGGGGACAGCGAAAAGTTCATGACACATTGTCTTAACTGATCCCTCCTCTTCAGGGGAAGGATTCCTCGCACTCTTGCACTGCTCCAGCATAGGATTCCTCCCCCAGGAAGCAGCTCCCCCATGACCTTAACCAACGTGACTCCTTCCCACAGGCTGCAGTTCTGCATGAATTGCTCCACTGTAGGTCCCCTCCATGGGGTGCAGTCCCTTAGAAGGCTGCTCCAGCACAGGTTCGTTCCATAGCATCACAAGTCCTGTCAGCAAACCTGCTCCAGCATAAGCTCCTCTCTCCATCGGATCAGAGTCTCCTTTGGGCATAGATCTACTCCAGCATGGGGTTCTCCATGGGCTGCAGGTGGAGCTCTGCTCCACTGTGGACCTCCATGGGCTGCAGGGGTCCAGCTGCCTCACCATGGGCTGCATGGGAATCTGCTCTGGCACTTGGAACACATCCTACCCCTCCTTCTCCACTGACCTTGGTGTCTGCAGAGTTCTTTTTCTTTCTCTAGCATATTCTCACTGCTCTCTCCAGGTGCAGCTGCTACTGCACGGTAACTTCTTCCCTCCCAGAGGCACTTCCACCATCACTGATGGGCTGAGGCTTGGCAAGTGGGTCCCTCCTAGATTTGGCAGCACTGGGTTCATTTGACATGGGGGAAGTTTCTGGCAGCATCTCAAAGCGGCCGCCCCTGTAGCCCCCCTGCAACAAAAACGTTGCCATGCAAACCAAATCCACAGACACAAATCATATTAAACACAGGTTGCAGGCTGGCTAACTTCTGACAAGAAACACAGGTCACAGGAACGCATGGCTGGGAATGAGAAAACCTTTCCAACACAATCACTGCCTTCAGCAAAGCACCAAGTCAGAGCCATCAGCTCAACAGCTCTGAACACATGGAAATGTTACAGATTCTGTAAGGAAATCAGGAGACACCTCAGACACCACTCCCATCACAAGAGGGTTAAAGGCCTTCACCATGAGCAGACCTATCAAGTACAGAAGCTTTTCTGTAGAAAAGTACATGGATTACATGCTAATATACAAAAGTAAAAGAACTCTTGTGGAAGAACCTTTGGAGTCCACATTACATTGAGTCTCCTGCTTTCTTTAAATTGCTATATAACACTACACAGCAAAACAAAAGAAAGGCATGTAAAAATATTTCAAATTGTTCTAGAAAACTTCAGAATTCATTTGGACCATGCATCATATCTAAAATTTAGGTATTTGGGTATTTTTATAGATTCCTTTGGACAAAACTTCGGGAAGTCATAACCCCATAGTCTTCTAAAATGTTACACATGGTTGTCTACAGGAATGTTCTGGCTTTCCACAGAAAGAACTGAAGCTTCTGAAACAACTGTAAGTCTCTGGCAGAGAAGATACACAACTAAATGTTTTACCCTTTTTTGTAGTTCAGTGGTAAAAAAAAATCCCCATCTTTCTGTACATAAAGTGAAAGAACGTTTTATAATCCAGATGACCATGTGAAATTACTCTGATAGCCTTTGACTGTATCTTATCTCAAGCAGATTGAACTTTCCTTCATCAATTTACAGGTACTGTAAACTTTTCCTGATACAATGAGACCAATTAATTATTCAGACAACTGAATATTATCCCCAAAAAAAAACAAGTCATCTTTTTTTTGCAAAAGTGGCTACACACAAGAAAGCTGTAATTATGGAATCAACTCTCTTGATGTTTGTACTAGGGACTTGTTGGAGCATACTTGGTTTCAGAAATTTCTTTAAACACTGTTATTTCAGAAAAAAAACAAAACAAAACAAATGGAAATTAGAATTATGGAATATCCTGAGTTAGAAAGGACACACAAGAATCATTGAAGTTCAACTCCTGCACAGGACCACCCCAAGAGTCACACCCTGTGCCCAAGGGCATTGTCCAAATGCTCCCTGAGCTCAGCCAGCCTTGCTGCTGTCACCACTGCCCTGGAGCCTGTTCCACTGCCCAGCCACCCTCTGAGGGAAGAACCTTTTCCTGCCATCCAACCCCAGCCTCCCCTGGCACAGCTTCAGGCCATTCCCTCAGCTCCTGTCCTTTCCCCACAGAGCAGAGATCAGAGCCTGTCCCTGCTCTTCCCTCAGAGGAAGCTGTGACTGCACTGAGGTGTCCCCTCAGCCTCCTCCTGTCCAGGCTGAACACACCAAGTGCCCTCAGCCTCTCCTCACACAGCCTCCCCTCAAGCCCTTCACCATATTTGCTGCTCTCCTTAGGACACTTCTAAAAGCTTTAGATCTTCCTTGTATTGTGGTGCCCAAAACTGCACACAGGACTTGAGTCAAGGCCGCACAGGGCAGAGCAGAGAGGGACAATCCCATCCCTCAACCATGCCGTGCCTGATGCAAAATAGAAGAAATTTCTCAAGTAATAAAGCAAACTGGATATTTCCTAAAGTATTCTTTGCTTATCAGGATTTTAGAAGATGTGAGCATAAAATAATTCCCATCCTTACCATTTGCATGATGATACAGCACTTGATTTGCAAGTCTGAACTCAGGCCACCATGGCCTCAACATCTGCCCCAGCTGAGGTGAACAGGTAGGAGTAAGGCAACGCTGCCTCACACAGCAAATAATAATTCAGTGTAGAAACAAGGTGCTCCAAAATCCTCAGCCATTTCAGCTATTAAGTCTAACAATTATTAGTCTAACATTCTGAATGCTAGAATGTTATACTGCCTCTAGTTCTTTGGTCACCACATTATGAATGCTTGCAACTTGACCTAGGATTTCTAATGACAGATTTCTGAAACACTACATTCAAAATAGACCTGAGGGGCACAAACAAACACAGGGCAGGAAAACTCAACATCAGGTCCTGGACATGAGGTACAGAGTTATCTAATATCTAACCTGGCCTCTTGCATTTCCTACTGATTTATATATATGGAAGCAATGGGGAAGAATTCATCACGTCTCAAATTCTCTTTTTCACATGCACAGGAATCCTGTGCCTCATCAAGGATTTGAAGGAAAACTAAGTTGCCCTTTGTTTTTTCCCCTTAGCAAAGCCATAATAAAAAATTCATTGTGGTAAAAGGTGGTGACAGGCCACTTGAAGAGAACAATACAGATGTCTTCTGGTTAACTGCCTGGGAACAGGTTCATTTCATACTGCAACACCACCTTCCATGAACAAACACTAAAAGAGGCTGTATCCTGAAAAAGAAAGACTTAAAAAGAAAATAGCTAAATTAAATCCATGGCTTCTTCAGCAAGCTTTGGTCAACAAAGCTCTAAAGGCACCAGAGGTGCCTGCTGAGAACTGTGACACACCTGGTACTCTGCACACACCTCGAATTGCTCTGAGAATGCTGACATGAGCTAATAAACCTGACAGCTGCTCTCCTTCACACACATCTCAGTACTTTATTTTGGAAGTTAAAACATCATCCTACAAGCTGTGGAGGGACAGGGTGTTCCCAAGAGGGACTTGATGAGTACAAGACATCATTCCCTGCTGTGCCTGCTAAAGGCATCACTTTTTTACAGAGATGAACACAAAGCCTACAGGAGGGGAAAAGGGAGAAAATAGACATAATTTGATTTTCAACCAATTAAGCACTCATGGGGTTGGAGAAGACCCCTGAGATACAACCACAGTTTTAATACATGCTTTACAGCAAAATACACACCAAGTGAGAAGTTATTTTATTTTTGGTATGTAGAGAAAGTAATTTAGACTCCACTGTGTTTCAGAGTGGCTTGAAAAATAATATGAAAGCTTTTCTATCAACACTGGGAGACAGCATCAGAAAAACACAAGCAAGCATTTGTGGCAGTTATTGTTCAATCATGTTACTGAAAAATCCATGCTTGTTTTAGCTCTGGAAAGCTTGTCCTGCTGCAAGACACTGAAGATACTTGACATTGTTGCTTTAATATGACTTCTAACAAACTCAACCAACCAAAAAAAACCCAAACCCACAAAAAACAAAACCCTCTGACTCTAGCAGCTTTTTCTATTTACTGAAGATAGAAGAGCCAACAGCTGACATTTGAATCTCATCTAAATTCAACCAGGAAATACACTTTAAGGAGTTATCAGTTGCAAACTGATTCGTTCTCAATGCAGTGGATTCTCCATTCTGAGAAGACTTCTAAATGCACAGGTAAGAGCATTTATGGCATACTGGGCTTGGAATTTATGTTGTTTCCTTTTGCCCATGAACAGAGAACAACACCAAAGAGAATTGCTCAAAGCTGAATACAACATCCACACTGCTAAGCCCAACAGAGTAGAGCTCCCCATATACAGGACCAGTCTGAAACCAGTGGAGACAAAGTTCCACTGTACAGAGCACGGACCATCACAAGAAGACTTTGTATCTTTCCATTTTTGTCCCATTTGTGGCTAATTAATAATATTTAAACTTAAAAAAACCCCTTTAAGAAAAGGTTAAAATGGAGCTATTTCAGATGTTCAAATTAGTACACCAGGTAATGTATATCTTTCAACAAAAAGCTAAAATAAGTTTAACAGATACATTTTAAATAATTAATTATCCTAAGTAGTTTTTCTTTCTCTATTTTTCTTTTGGGGAAAAGGAAAACAGAGCATCTTTTTATGTTCCCTTAACTCAGCTATTTAATTTTCTACTCAAATAAGTAAATAAAATTCTTGTTTTAATCAAGGAAAATTAAGAAAAGGAGTTTGAATTGAGATGTCCCTCTCTACACCGAGAATCATGTACATGCTGTTAAACTGTCAAGCCATTTATATGTTAACCAGAGTTAACATATAAATAAAAGAACCAGCAAAATGTTTAACACTGGTAGCTTCTTTACTGGCCTTGCTAAAGCTCTCTGAATCTCAGCTGATTTAACCCTTCAGATGCATGACATCTATTTTATAAAATTATACAGGCAACTGTATAATTATACAAAATTAAAATTAATTATACAAAATTAAAATTATACAGGCAACTGCAGCAAAATGTTTCTCCCTACAGAGCAGCTGCCTCCTCCTCCTGCTCAGCAACATGGAGAACTAGTTATAAAATAGCAATCAATACTGTGATATTTAGTGCTGTGAAGGCAGCAAAGATTTCCAAATAAGATTGCTGGGTTATCTTTTCTCATAGGTTTCTTTGTTTTTACCTTCTGTAGCACAGACTACAGACTATACACACCACTTCTCAAAGACTCTGTGAGACAAGGACCCAGCTGCAGACAAACATCCTTTGGGCTCAAAAGGAATTCAGTCACATCTGGGTATATGCTCAAAAGGAACTTGTATATGACTTACAGACTTCACTAACACGAGCACTCCTTGGAATATTTTCATCCTTTAAACAGGCAACAACAATGCAGCTCAAGTGTCCCTCTCCAGATAGGTCCTTTCAGGTAACATAATTTCCACTGAACCACAAAGCCACCCAGCTTCCTTACTCCTTGAAGAAAGCTATTTCAGCCCACTAATGACTTACTGGAACTTCAGCATTCTCTGTTTGACAAGAATGCAAGACACTTGGAAATGATGATAGATTTCAACACTAGATACTTTCCGAAAGTATTTACTGGAAATAGAAAAGAATCCCAGTTCAGGGCAGCAGCTTCCTTATTCAGGTAAAGAAAGGTAAAAGGCTGTCCAAGAGCAAACTGAAAGTAAACAGCAAAAAAGTCAGTTTTCCTGAAGGGTTTTATAAAGAACGGATTGGTTATTTTGGTTATTTACATTTTGCCTCTTTTTTTTTTTTTTTTTACAGCAAGATGCATAAATTGAAACTGCTACATATATAACATATAATTAAACAAGACTGCAAAAAGAAGAGATATATATACACTATGATAACTTTTGCTTGTTCAAATCCGAAATGCAATTGTTGGAACAAACAACTGCAGGAAAAATGTACAGGTTGTAGATTCAAAATGTGTAAGATTACATGCCTTTCAAAGCCAAGGAGGAACAAGTTCAATATTCCAATTTCTTAAAAATTTAAAAGAACATTAAAAAGCTTGTTTATGTAGTGCCTTCCTTATAAACCACAGCATCTTTGGAAATGACCTTCCACTTTATTATAGGCAACTTTAAAAATGACTAAAACTGAGACAGAATTACACAGTCTACAGCAACAGGCTCTGTTGACAGGAGTATCTTTCACAGAAACACACAGCCTTCCTTACTGTCAGCCCTACCAACTCAGCCCAGAGCCAACAATGGGTTACTCTCCTGGCATTGCTTTAACAGTGGAAGACTCTATAAAATAAAGGATGTACCCCAGATATGTCCCTGCATTTACTTCAGGTGATTTATTCAAGTATATGTGAGTGCAGGTCAGGAAACAGCTTTCCAGCACACAAGGAAGTCTGGAACGTCTGACTTGGTTCTGCTGTCTCTAAAAGAGTCACAAGATAAAACAATCAAGTTACTTAAGTAAGCAGAAATAAATGAGTATGTTTAAAAAGAAGTTCTGCTGAATAGAAGCAGTACTCTCACACATTCCTTCTACCATTAGTATAGTGTATTCTCAGAAGTAAAACAGAACAAATATTTAAATATATTTAAACAGAACCACACAACAACTCAATAACAAGCTTACAGCTTGAAAACAGAACTTGAAAGATCTAAGCAGAGTAACTAAATCTTAATCAAAGCAGCATGCAATCATATTCTGGCAGTCACTTAGAGCAGATGCCTGCCACTAGTGTAATGTAAGCATCTCCATAACCTCACTCCTCCTTATTTAGAAAGGAGAATATCTGGGGTAAGAACACAAAGAAAAGTTTGGAGTTGCAGAAAACACAGGAAAGGATGAGTTTAAGATGCTGTAATGTATTTTACTTAAGCACGTACGTCTGGAAATCAGGTGAGACCCAGAAATTCTGAAGATCTTTGAAATACAGGATGTCTGTCTCTAATAAACCAGAATACTATATGATAATTCAGTGACCTGATAAAGCGAGTTTTGACTGTCAGACTGCCAAAACCTTGTGCAGATCAGACTATGTGGGTCTTGACCTTTCTTAAAACCAGAAAAGGCAGTGGAGAAATAGGGAGGAAACAATGTCAGGGGACAGAGATATGTATGACCCAACCCAAAAACTCCTAATGGTGTCCTTGGACACTGCTAACTCCTGCCAAGGCTTGCAAAGGCATCCAATGGCCTTGGGTTATTTTGTGTTTCCTGAGATAACTAGGGAGGGAGAAGAGGCAACACACATTCTTCAAAATACTGCTCCAAAAGCTTAAATATTCAAGTGTTCAAGAATTTTTCTGATGAATTAAGAGCTTGAAGGCTTTCCTTGTCTACATGCTGCCTCAGGGGGAAGGTTTATCTCTTTGTCAACAGACTTTTATGCTTTGCAATTCGTACAATGACAGTATCAGTTTGGCAGAGGTGGGGGCTTCTTAGCTGGCTAAGGGGGTGTTTTCTTCTGTTAAATAAGCTGAAAGCTGTTCACAGTTCCTCTTTATTTAAAGATGTGAAATATTTATAAGCTATCTTAAGAGGAACATTCTTAGATACTATAAAATAGCAGCAGTTTGGATATGTAATTCTTATCACACTACTTGTAACCTGAGCCCAGAACTGACAAACTGAAAAGCAGCCTCAGAATCCTCTATCTGCCTCTGGGAGGGGGAGGACATGGGAAAAAATATAAAAAAGGCACCTAATAATTTGAAAACTGCATCATCAAGATGCTTTTAAAGACCCAGAGTCTGTTGCACCAAATCCAGTGGTAACATGAGCAGGATGAAGCACTACCCTTCTGTTTGAGTTCACAGATGAGACTTTCAAAGGCGTATCAAGAAGATCAGGAAGAACAAGAATTCACCCTCCATCAGCTTCAAAGGTCATGACAAAGAACCATTTATCAGCAGTGTATACAGGAAGGTGTCATAAAAATTAAATAGGTACGAATATTTATACTTTTTATACTTTGACTGGGATGAAGAAGAAGGAGATTGTTTAGAATAATGAAACAGGTAAGCAAAAGATGTGGAAAGAGAACAGCTCTTTTTTAGCTACTGCTCATCTCCAGATGAAAGTTAAAATACCCTAGAACTCAGCCTACCCAAAGAGCAAGGGAAGGCCTCAACCCAAAGCTCCTCAGCCTCACTGTGCTGCTCCAGGCACACCGACTCCACACGAGAAACCGAAGTGTCTACTGCATGTGAAGTGATGACAAACAACTTTTCCATTACTGCACAGTGAGAGTACATTTTTACAGGTTTTCCAGCACCTGCATTATTTAAAAATATTTTCTGCATTAAAAAAAATCTTAGATTATACAATTTTTAAACTCATTTGTCAAATATTAGAAGTTTTCACAGCATAAGCGATAATTGTTTATCTGAAGTTCAGTGTATTTTGATGAGCTGCAAGTGTTTCTTTTTCCTGATAAGCAGGACAGGATATAACCCTGAACTAACAGAGAAGCCCATTTAATACTTTATACAGTTCACATGTTATGTTTTTAGGAGAAATAATTGTGAGAAATACCAATCATACAGCAGCAGGATACACAGCTACCACTGAAAAACAGACAAAATAATTTCCAAGCCACTGTCAGCAAGTGAAACTAACATAGTTTATGGAGAATCTAGGAAGTGCTAGATTTCTGCTACTGCAAAACAATGCACAATTATAATGGGAAGTTCCTTATAATTTAGTCTTATCTTTATTACATTCATCTTACTTTATTTATTCTCCTTAAAAAGGCTTCCTCAGATGTGACTAAAATCAAATAAAATATCAAACCCCCCATTTTTTTTGCATGAGAAACTTTTGCAGTACAGTTGTTACAAAGAATCTGTCAGTGCAGGAACAATTTTCATTTTTGTCTGTAGCTGACTCTCTGCAAGATCACTGCTGTTTTCTGACAATAATGATATTTAACTTTTAAGTCAAACCTATTGACATACACAAAATCAAAGAAAAAGATATGGAAGAAAGCCCAAATTCCAAGGAAATGGACCACTTTTTAAAAGCCTAAATTAATGCAAGAGACCACACAACAACAACAAAATACCTAGTAAAAAAACACAGTTGTATTCCCTTTATAGTTTCTTGAGTCTTTGATGAAACTCCAACCATATTTGAGAAAGCTCTCAAGTTCACAGATACGTTCTATTTCTCGTTGATGTTGCAATAAATCCTAATTAAAAGCAGTAACAAAAATGAAAACATGAAATGTTCAGTTTTACATAAAAAACAAGAGAGACACCAAATGCTTGTATTTCCACTTTCGAATGATGTTTGGAAGTGGAAAAATAGGCCTCAGAAGAGAAGGAACAGTTGCAGAACTGCAGCCAACACACAAGGTAAACAAATAAAGGAACGTGGGGACAAATGTTTTTGCAGGGTCTTTGTGACTGGGTGATGGTTTTAAACTGTGTGGTAGATTCAGAGTAGATAGAAGGGTTTGTTAACCACCAGGCTGGTGAAACACTGGCACAGGCAGCCCCGAGAGGTGATGGGTGCCTCATTCCTGGAAACATTCAGGGTCAGCATGGACAGAGCTGGAGCAGCCTGATCTGCTTGGGGATGTCCCTGCTCACTGCAGGGATTTGGACAAGATGCTTTGGAGAGCCCTTCCAACACAAACCATGCTGTGATTCCATGAATGTTCTGGGGTTGGGATTAACTTACAGTCACCATGGCAAAAGTAAACACGGCTTGCAAGTTGCTGCTACTCCTCTAGAGCTATCTCTGTGCATTTATGTATACACAGTATAGAAACTGTCATTTTCAAGCAATCAAAATTGAAGGAAGTAGCAAAAAGCAGACAGGCTAAGAGATCTTAATGTCAATACACAGTTAATACCTGAAAAAAATACAAAGAACCAGGGAAAAACATTCTTGCCTTTAGTATTTGGGGAATTTTCTCTAGTTTGGTAATTTGCCTTAAGGCTTCTCATTCTCTACCAAGTTCCAGCATGGTTTATTTAACAAATTGTTTGAAAAAAAATTAACACAAAAAGGATTCTGTGGAGTTGAGTGGTAACATTCACATTTGATAACATTGCCAAGTAAAATCCAACAGGAAAAATAACAATTATTTGCTTGTACAAGACTTGAAGATGGCCAGAACACATACAAAACCCGTCACAGTTTATTACATATTGTAACAGAAATTATAGCATTGTCCTCTCTTGAGTTTGAAAACTTGACATGCATAAATTTATGCTGCAAAAAAAAAATACAGTCAGTTTTCAATTATATCTATATAAAAATAATTCCCTACTAGGGGACAACAGGCAACAGTTGACTAGGCAACAGGGACTAGGCAACAGTTCTGCCTAGAGCCATTTCATACCTTGCCTCACAAAAAGAAAGAAGAAAAGCATCCATAGTTCATTTTGAAATAAACTCCCTCATTCTAAGCCCAACAATAGGATTTTAACACAGAAAATCAGGAGACTCACGAGAAGTACATTAAGAGTTACGCCTTTCCTGGCAAATTATTTGTCATGTTTGCAAACCACTGCCAAATCTAACACTGACAGAAAAAACACTTCAGAAGTTCAACATTTTTGAAAGTCTTTCCATTGTTTCAAATATGCTCCTCAAAACAAACAGCATTTAACATCCATTGTATTACATTATCTTTCCCAGGTCACAAACAGCCATAATTTAAAAAAACATAGGTAGTAATTGCTGTAGCACAAGACTATGTACAGTTATTTCTGCTAATACAAATGCTAAGATTTAAAATAAAATCAGAGCTCAAATCTATTTAGACAATCAAGTTGTCAGACTAAAAAAATATTTAAAACTAAAATGCTAGGCATCCACCCAATAGCTCCCACTGACAAAATATTCAGATTGAGATTTTCAGATAGCCTGTAGCACCAAACTATTTGGCAGCTCTATTGGCTCAGCTCTGTATAAAGTCAGATTCAAATCAGGGAATAGAAGACTACCACAAATGAGGGATGAACAGAAAAAACAGTCTACATAGTTTCTGAAGATCTACAGCCTAGCTCTTCAGAAAGCTAGAATGCAGGCCATCTGAAATAAACAAACCTTAGTTACAAGTAACTAATTTTAGAAGCGAATAAAAAAATAAATTAAGTCTCCTTCTAAAGAAGGATCTACTAAAAAAAGCCCACAAATCTGACCTTAAAAAAAGGGCCAGCACTCAGTACCACATCTGTTAGCTGAGTTCTTCCCTTCTGTGACACAGAAGGATGAATGCACTGAAGTTCCAGTTTTCATTTTCATCCTGATACACAATACAAATGAAAATTTAACCAGTGAATCCAGATAAACCAACATGGTTGGTGTTATACAAGGTCAAGCAATTTTCGTCCCAATCCTCCACTCACTAACTTTGATCCCCTTAGGCTGGGTTAGAAATCAGATGCAATGCAATCTGCAAGAGTTCTGGAGAAAAACACCGTGACCTCTTCATGTGAACTGTCAGCCCCACAGACCCCTGCTGCTGTCAGACAGAACCATCAACTCTCACAGGTTGGAAGAGACCTCCACAAGTTGCTCAGTCCAGCCCTGTGTCCAATAAAAAGCCAAATTCAATGTTCAGTTAAGCTGCTCGGGACTTTGACATGGAATATCCTGCACAATTCCAGGAAAGCTCTGCAGCCTCTCACAGCAACGTGTCCCAAGTACCTCACCATTCTAATTATTTTTTTTTTAATCCAGTAAGAAATTACCTTGCTGTAACTTGCAACTACTAATTTACCATCCTTTCAACATGCACTCCTGGGAAGACTCTAGCTCCACCTCCTCTGAAGACAACAAACATCATTCCTCAGCTTTCTGCAGGCTGAGCAAACACACCTGGTGTGTGGCAGCCCCTCTCCTGCAGGCCACACCATTGTACCAGTCTCTCCCTTCTTGGGAGAGAACCCAGGGCAACCCAGGCCTGCAAGATCAAGCCTGCAGCCTGCTGGCTGTGATTTCTTTTCCAGTCCAGCAGAACACTGAGCCAAACTCAAAAGGCATCAGCTTGATCCCACTGTTGTCCCCCCAGCTGCAGACCAGTGCTAGTACTCCGTGTAACCTAAGCATGAAGTTCTCCAGATAACTGGTATGATGGGTTTCATGTGGATTGGGTATTTTTTGTTTGTTTAGGTTTTTCATAGGTTGGATTTCTGGATCAGGACAACGACTTTACCTGCTACATGGAATATCATAAAAATGAAAGGCCCAGACCCACCCATTATCTCACTGCTGTATCAGCCAGGTGAACAAACAGCAGCTTCACAGCAAAACCAACAGCAGACACACATCCTCCATTCCCTGGGCCCTCAGCTCCAACACCACGATAATTCAGTGCCAAAATGATTCTGCTGCTTGCCACGGCAGATTAAAGGAAGTGTTTTTGCGAAGATCTATGCAAACATTCTGCAAGGTAAGCATGCGTGGGTGGAAGCAGCGTAACGCAGAGACGTGAGTTAACTTAGTGACTCCAGCAGCTCTGCTCTTTTTCAGCTAAGGCAAGAAATTGGGTGGTGGTGATAAACTTTTACCCAGAGTTGTGCATTTATTCATTAGCCCTGGATCTCAGCACAGGGCCTTTTACCATCACAGACTACTGGCAGTTCCCGAACTGGCAGAAATACTGAAGTAAAATACATTATATGTGCATTTATAGTTATTTTCTCATTTCTAGTCAATTGACACACTGATTTCAGTATGAAAATGATGTAGCTATTTGAACTGCATCAAAACCCATTACAGAGGTACAGACTGGAACAGAAACAAAAATGTGTGGTGGTTTTTTACATCAATTACCTTTATATATTCACAACAGCAGCTGGATCCACTGCATACTGCTTTGTGAGAGCATTTTTTTTAAACCAACAACACACACATTTTAAATTATAGTAGTAGGAGCAGTAAATTGAGAAAACTCTGAGAAGAATTTGGCAAAAGAGTACATGAGGTGATGAAGTAATTTCTTTTTACTGTATATAGTGCTAATAAGAAAATGAGATTCAATTTCAATGTTTCATTTTTGCTATTCTTGTCAGATTTTATTGATCTTAGGGTAAACTCAATCTTAGCAATAAGTTATGTACAGATTTTAATCAGACAGGACTAGATTTCACATGTTCAGGCAGAGGTGAAGAAGAATTCTCCAACCTGTACCAGAGACACTTTTGCTGGCAGAGACACAAAAGACTCCCTGCAGTGAAACAGAAAGAATCAGCTGGATCCCTTCAGTTTTGGGGAGATCAGGGATGCAGCAGCAGCAACTCTCAGAAAGAATTCTCATCAGAACAAGATATTCTCTCCTCGGGTGTTTCATTTTAACTAAAACAACTGCAGAGGACTCTTCAGTGTGTGATGGCTTTTATTTGTGGGAGGAGGGAGGGGAATAAAAGGAATTCCTTTGACAAGAGAGCTGCACTGCAAACCACAACTAGGATCATTTTACTTCTTTAGCTACAAAAAGATTACAGGCCATGAAGAAAAACCCCATGATCTAACAGCTTCAAGTTATTTTACAAGTAATGCCACTCTAACCAGTTGCCAGAGAAGATATTTTTGCAGTTGATTTGCTTTGTACATTTCACAGCATTTGATACACAGTATTCATCATTTAAGCTCTGGTGATTGTGGTATCTCATGCCCTTGCTGAGCCTTCCCACGGACAAAACTGTACTTGGCTCTTGAGCTAAATCTAAAGTCATTATTTATCTCATGTTTGTCATAATATACTGAAGGTAGAGGAAAAAAATTCAACAGTTGTGGACTCCTGATTGGCAGAATGATTTACAATCTGAATTAAAAGTGGGGGGAAGAACACAACACCCCAAACAGCACAACACAACAGGCTCAGAGTTTCAAACTGAGATGTCCTGCTTAGCTTCTTTTACCTGAAAAGATTTATGCAGCTCCAAAGAAGTACACAGGACATGCTAATGACCCTGCAGGAACAGCAGGTACCAGCTGATGTTGCTGTAACAACTACAATAAATATTCCACAAAACATTCTGTTCCAAAATCAACTTGAAACTTTAANGCTGGCTGTGATTTCTTTTCCAGTCCAGCAGAACACTGAGCCAAACTCAAAAGGCATCAGCTTGATCCCACTGTTGTCCCCCCAGCTGCAGACCAGTGCTAGTACTCCGTGTAACCTAAGCATGAAGTTCTCCAGATAACTGGTATGATGGGTTTCATGTGGATTGGGTATTTTTTGTTTGTTTAGGTTTTTCATAGGTTGGATTTCTGGATCAGGACAACGACTTTACCTGCTACATGGAATATCATAAAAATGAAAGGCCCAGACCCACCCATTATCTCACTGCTGTATCAGCCAGGTGAACAAACAGCAGCTTCACAGCAAAACCAACAGCAGACACACATCCTCCATTCCCTGGGCCCTCAGCTCCAACACCACGATAATTCAGTGCCAAAATGATTCTGCTGCTTGCC
The DNA here is from genome assembly GCA_013400215.1 of Cisticola juncidis. Taxonomy (NCBI): domain Eukaryota; kingdom Metazoa; phylum Chordata; class Aves; order Passeriformes; family Cisticolidae; genus Cisticola; species Cisticola juncidis. Next base: position 924,579 of record VXBR01012239.1, on the reverse strand, counting down.
ACGGCAGATTAAGGGAAGTGTTTTTGCGAAGATCTATGCAAACATTCTGCAAGGTAAGCATGCGTGGGTGGAAGCAGCGTAACGCAGAGACGTGAGTTAACTTAGTGACTCCAGCAGCTCTGCTCTTTTTCAGCTAAGGCAAGAAATTGGGTGGTGGTGATAAACTTTTACCCAGAGTTGTGCATTTATTCATTAGCCCTGGATCTCAGCACAGGGCCTTTTACCATCACAGACTACTGGCANATTGCGAAGATCTATGCAAACATTCTGCAAGGTAAGCATGCGTGGGTGGAAGCAGCGTAACGCAGAGACGTGAGTTAACTTAGTGACTCCAGCAGCTCTGCTCTTTTTCAGCTAAGGCAAGAAATTGGGTGGTGGTGATAAACTTTTACCCAGAGTTGTGCATTTATTCATTAGCCCTGGATCTCAGCACAGGGCCTTTTACCATCACAGACTACTGGCAGTTCCCGAACTGGCAGAAATACTGAAGTAAAATACATTATATGTGCATTTATAGTTATTTTCTCATTTCTAGTCAATTGACACACTGATTTCAGTATGAAAATGATGTAGCTATTTGAACTGCATCAAAACCCATTACAGAGGTACAGACTGGAACAGAAACAAAAATGTGTGGTGGTTTTTTACATCAATTACCTTTATATATTCACAACAGCAGCTGGATCCACTGCATACTGCTTTGTGAGAGCATTTTTTTTAAACCAACAACACACACATTTTAAATTATAGTACTAGGAGCAGTAAATTGAGAAAACTCTGAGAAGAATTTGGCAAAAGAGTACATGAGGTGATGAAGTAATTTCTTTTTACTGTATATAGTGCTAATAAGAAAATGAGATTCAATTTCAATGTTTCATTTTTGCTATTCTTGTCAGATTTTATTGATCTTAGGGTAAACTCAATCTTAGCAATAAGTTATGTACAGATTTTAATCAGACAGGACTAGATTTCACATGTTCAGGCAGAGGTGAAGAAGAATTCTCCAACCTGTACCAGAGACACTTTTGCTGGCAGAGACACAAAAGACTCCCTGCAGTGAAACAGAAAGAATCAGCTGGATCCCTTCAGTTTTGGGGAGATCAGGGATGCAGCAGCAGCAACTCTCAGAAAGAATTCTCATCAGAACAAGATATTCTCTCCTCGGGTGTTTCATTTTAACTAAAACAACTGCAGAGGACTCTTCAGTGTGTGATGGCTTTTATTTGTGGGAGGAGGGAGGGGAATAAAAGGAATTCCTTTGACAAGAGAGCTGCACTGCAAACCACAACTAGGATCATTTTACTTCTTTAGCTACAAAAAGATTACAGGCCATGAAGAAAAACCCCATGATCTAACAGCTTCAAGTTATTTTACAAGTAATGCCACTCTAACCAGTTGCCAGAGAAGATATTTTTGCAGTTGATTTGCTTTGTACATTTCACAGCATTTGATACACAGTATTCATCATTTAAGCTCTGGTGATTGTGGTATCTCATGCCCTTGCTGAGCCTTCCCACGGACAAAACTGTACTTGGCTCTTGAGCTAAATCTAAAGTCATTATTTATCTCATGTTTGTCATAATATACTGAAGGTAGAGGAAAAAAATTCAACAGTTGTGGACTCCTGATTGGCAGAATGATTTACAATCTGAATTAAAAGTGGGGGGAAGAACACAACACCCCAAACAGCACAACACAACAGGCTCAGAGTTTCAAACTGAGATGTCCTGCTTAGCTTCTTTTACCTGAAAAGATTTATGCAGCTCCAAAGAAGTACACAGGACATGCTAATGACCCTGCAGGAACAGCAGGTACCAGCTGATGTTGCTGTAACAACTACAATAAATATTCCACAAAACATTCTGTTCCAAAATCAACTTGAAACTTTAAATACAAACTCAGTCCTATTATAAAAAGCCTTCATGATATTCTCCTGCAGGTTGTTTTTTTTAATGGTGAAAGCTTTAAGCAGCGTGCACCAAGTACCCAACCATTGTTCTGCCAAGGAACAACTGAGTCCTGCTGCAGTGCAAACATGAAATGGAAATTACACGAGCTTTAAAACACATTATTTCAAATCGCTATTTTGTATCCATGGAAAGAGAAGAGAAAACAAGCAAAATACAAAAATCTACATCTCCACGAAAAGAAAGCAAATATTTACCTAGAATTTACATAATACTGTAAATACAGGTAACAGCTTGAAAAATGAGAAGGCAATAAATGCATCAGATAATTAACCTTCCAGCTCTCAAGGAAATATTTGAAGCACAAATATTTGAAGCACAGACAGAAAAGTCTGCTTCCAGAAAGTCCTTATAACCACTGTTACAGCTAAGCGAGATTCAACAGCACCACAAGGATTTCTGGTCTCTAAAAATAACTCCAAACCAAGTTCTTTCCTAATAACTTCCTCTGCTTCCTGGGAGCCGAGGCAAAGGCCCGAGCTGCTGCCGCACTGAGGGAGCCCGGGCNAAACTAAGTGCGCTGCCCTTAGACACGAACCTTACTCACAGGCCAGGAACTTGCATGAGAACGTCTCTCGCCCATTGCTAAGGCAAATCGCTTCTCAAAACCCTTGCATTCCTGTAGATCCAATGGGACAGATTTCTAGAATGATGTGAATTGTCCGTTTCTCAAATGAAAGGGACAATTTTGTTAGGAATTCACTTAACTTTCCAAACTATAGGCACATAGTTTATTTAGGATACAACAACACTACAATGTCTTAAGTTTCACGTCAATTCCGAACAAGCATAGAAAATAGAACGTTACCCCTCAAAAGAAGTGTGAGATGATCTTACAGATAAACTGTTTCCATCTATTTTCTCTAAAAGCGAGTAGTTTCATACCATGAAAAAAAGGCTGTTGCAATTTGGAATAAGTATTTTGCAGAAAACAAAACAGACAAGAATTTTAATATTCTGAACATAATAAGATGCCATTATGCTACCAGATAGCAGAGACTTGGAAAAATAATCATTCCAATGACAGCACATTAAAGAAGAGAAAGAAAATAACCTGAAAAACATTTCTCTAGCAATAGGAATTTTACCCACTAAGCACACTGCCAAATTTTCTATCAGAGACCTGAGGAAAAAAAAAACCAACAAACCAAACCCTCCACGTATCTGAGGTGGGTGCCAGTCTTTGGGCCATCGGTGTGGAAGCAGGAGCTCACCTCAGTCTCTCTGGTGTGACTCCCATAGGAGGTGCTTTGTGCTTTCGCTGGCTGAGCTAAATCTGATACTGCACAGCACTCCCAAGGATGATAATCCCGCAGCTCTACCAAGCAGAGACCTTTGGTCACTGTACACTGGACAGGCAGAGTCCCTCTGTTCCTGTAAAAAATATCTCACCAGCAATAGGCTGCCAGAAACTCTTTGCTGTTACAAAGTTCTAGGCCCTAGATCTTAAGTCAAAATCAGAAATTCAGAGCTCAGTGACTTATGGACAGGATTCCTTCACACACATGTCTTCCCCTGCATTGGTTCACAACTACAAGATACGAAAGAATGCAAAATGCTAAGAGACACTGACCTAAAGCACTGCCTTCGTGGTAAAACCCTAGAATCTAGTGAGGAATGCCAAATAGCACTATGATGAGAGCTTCCAAAAGACATTAAATCTGGAAAAAAACCCAAAAACCAACTAGAATAGGCAGGATGACGATAATAATCACTCTTATTGATATACTAATACACCTATCAAAAATCCCCACTATCAATAAATGTTATTGCAAGTCAAGAATTAGAAACATGAACAACAGGCTACCTCTATAATAATTTCAGGCAAAGTAAGCATAGAATTGATTATTTTTTGTTTGTTATGTATGAGAACAAAAACCCTACTCAGGTGCCTGTGTTACAGAATATGAGCATTTTAAACAATTTTTTGTTTACTGCAAGAAGACATATTTGCAAAGGCCTCTTTTTACAGAAGGAAAAATACAGTCCATTTTGCTTCTGTGCAATAGCATTTTGTCTCTCAGATTATGTAAAACTCAGACTTTTAAATTTTTTCCCAAAGGAACCTCTTCTATCTGTTAGCATTCTAGAGAAATTTATTTCCAATTTGTAATTTCTATCAGATAATCCAAATTGGAAGTATTTTCTATTTTAGCCAGAATTTCTCTATTAACCTAAGGTAACAGAAAATGTCATACATATAATAAACACACAGCTATTTTTCTTCTAAAGTATATTTAATAATGCTTACTCATTGGAATAAAATTTATTCAAATTGTTGGTTAGCAGTGGAAGAGCAAGTATGTTTACACATTAGAACTGAAGCTCAAAACACCATAACATGACTACCTGACAGCTATTAAATGCCCTGCAAGAAGTTATTAGAGTTGATTCTCTTTCAGAAGGCCAATATAACAGTTCCACCCTGAGCATCCTCCCTGTAGTTTTACTTTGTTGTGTCTTTTTTAACATCAACTTTCCCGTCACTCCCACAGGTCGTGTTTTGGTCTCAGGACCTATTATTGGGATATTTCACACAACAACTACATATAAAGAAAATTAAGCCAGTGCTACAACTACAAAGTAATACTAAAGGTTTCAACAGGGGTTAAGCTCACTGTGCTAAAAATAACAAGATGTATACATATTTTACCAAGGATTCTGTGTTCCAAAGGAGCAGATAAAAAACACCACTGTGATGTTTTACAAGGACATTCACAAATACCTTCAAGTACTTCAGCACAAGTTTCATGCCAGCAAAGACTACAAGCAGTCTCTGTGGGAGGGAGAGGGAACCAAGGAGAAAAACCAAAACAAAACCAACCAAAAATCCAAACTCACATTGTCATTGAAAATCAATTTCAACAAATGAAAAGCAGTTCAGGAAACATACCTGCTTATAACAGTTTTAATATTTCCAGTCACAATCTTTGAAAACTATAGAGAACATATCATAGAAATATACATACATGGTGAAATGATGGTGTAGAAGAGACACAGAAATTACAGAAAGTACTATTAGAAAGCATTTTGGAAGTGGAAAATGTCCTTTAACTTCTCTTTGTACTTCTTTTGGGTGTGTGAGTAACACAGGGCCTGACAGGTGTCATTCTAAACAAAATGTCCTTTGGAACACGCTTGCTTTCCTATGAGAAACATGACTGTGAACATTATTAGCTGCTCCAGCAAGTGCCACTTTATTCCCTGATCTCTAACATACCATGGACAAGCAGTCCCACTGAGCTGTAACCGAATGCTGTGTCCTGTGCCAGTCACTGCTTCCAGAAGAGAATCTTCTGAAAGATGCATCCAAATAATTGGTTTAAATAAAGTTATTTTTAAAGTATAATTTTAGAAACTTGCATTCTAAATTAAAATTTAAAACTGAACAGTACTGGCAAATTTCTTTGCAAGAGACTAAAATACTTCCTAGTATACCTTCCAAAAGCACAATTTCTGGATGATACTACTTCCTGCTGAAGAGAAAACTCAGAAGAATAGCATTTGTCAAATCCAGAATTTTCAAAAAAACAAGTGAATTTGCAACAAGCAGTTTAAGCAGAATCTGTTTTTTATTACAATGTAATGGGTTCTGTAGGTGGAAGAGTGTGGACTGCAGACATACTAATATATAAACATGTGGCTGCATCAGTACTCCTGTGAGCTTGTCAGACATTTCAACACTGTATTTTTAGATTATTCTCTCTGTTACAGTGAGAATTATTCTACATTATTCATGTATTTTTAGATTATTCTCTCTGTTACAGTGGCATTTAATTCCATTATGTTCTCAGTGTCAAAAAGCTAATCTTCTGCTTCAACTACAGCAGTTCTTTGAAAAAATACATTCTTAGAGACTGTATTTAATTCTCAAATATATTTCCCCAGTCATAGCCATGAGTCAGCTTAGGGTAATACAGAAAAGAGCACCCACATTTCACTTTCTAGATGCTATGTCACTTCATGCTCCTTTTGACCAACTCTGTAAAAATCCTTGGATTGGGACTAGCACACCTGTTGTTATATCTGAGCCTGCTATATAAAGATTTCATTGTGCTTTCTCTCTGTTCTAATAAAGCTTGGGTTAATGAGGGGAATAGAATAAAAACTTGGCTGAATTGATCTACTCTACATCTGCCCTGGCAGTGATGCCAAACACACACCTATGGTATTTCTAGTTCTTAAAACTCAAGTGATTCTTTCATCTCGGCTTTTTCTCTTCATTCAGGGAAAAAAAAAGTTATCACACATCAAACAAATTGCATTATGAGCAACAGACATAGAAAGACCTGGTTTTCTCCAGATTGGTTCTGTTCTGGTTTATATCTTTTCCCATACTTGCTCCAGCTCACTGTATCTCCTATATGATTTCACTCCCTCTGTCCCTGAGCAATAGATCCATTTCCCCACTCACACACATACTTGTCTAACCACAGCTGTCTCTCCCTTCCCTCCCACATCCTCTGGTGCCAAACAACGTCTTGCTGGCTGGACAGTGTGTGCACATTGACCTCCTTCTTATCAGGCAGAACAAGTTTACTGAACACTTCTGATCGTAACATCCTCCACCTCTGGGGACATGAATACAGCTCAAGACCTTTGAAACAGAAACAGTGTGACATCCACTCCATAATCTGACTAGACATCTAATCTTGCAGCCTGCTGATACACGAAGCTTGTCTTTGAAGTTTTAGGTATTAGGAGTTTGCCAAACTCCAAAACCTTACAGACTACATCAGAGGCAGAAAAATTTCACAGAACTACAAAACAAAGGACTCAACTGCAAAAGAGTGAAGAGGAATGTGGAAATGGGAAAGTAAAGATTCCGACCAACCCGTTTTTGTTTTGAGGAGCGAGAATATAGTCAGTACACACTAACAAGTTACATGGGGTCACCAACATTCAAGCTAATTAGAAAAAGAACAAAAAGGCACTCCAAACTGGGTAACACTCCCAAAGAGCAGACTTCCCACAAGCACAATACAACTGGGGCTGGAAGGGCACTCTTGTTCTCAATGCTAAGAGGAACACTTGGTCTGCCCCCACAGCTGCAGCCAGACTGGCAAGAAGTGAAGCCTACTGAAAAAAAATTTAGAAAAGAAGGCAAAAAAAGGTAATGGGCTCTCAGCCACTTTAGATTCCTACAGCATCAGAGCAGTGCCAGCCAGTGCTGCTGCAAGGCAGAGGGCAGGACGCACCAGGGTGGCGTGAACAAGGAGTAGAACTGGCCCTTCGAGTGTACCCGGCTGCTTATCTGCAGCACAGGACTGCCCTCTCCATCCAGCTGTTAATTATTCATCCAGCAGACATCAGTGCAAGTCTACCTGGCTACACTGCTGCACTCCTTAGGAAATGATATGATCAATCTTTCCACACTAAGCAAAAGAAAGCATCTGAACAGAAAATGTTTAAGATAAGGCAGATACAAAAAAAACATGTTACTTCACGTTTGATGGCAGTTTCGTTAGAGCAAACCTAACCAACGTGTCAACGAAGGCAGATGGGTGCCAGTGCAACAAGAAAACGCTGTAGGCGTTGCAGACACTACTGAGTGCAAGAGAGAGGAGCTGACGTGCCTGGCTGTGTGTGGGTGTGATGAAAGGGCTCCGAATTCGCCGCCTGCTCTGTGGCAGATGTCTAGGCCAGCACTCTGCCTGTGACACCGCCTGCTATCAGGAACTAAGGGAGAACAGAGTCCTCCCTGGCTTCATCCAGAAACCCGGGGAGTTCCTGGCCCACAACCAGGCACAAGTGACTGCGCTACTGCCATCAGCGCACACATCTGTCAACAAATCCATGTGACTGCAAATCTGCACAGCACTTTCATCCCCAGCCACGTACTCTGGCAGCGACTTTTCAACTGAAATATTTGCTGGGAGGAAGGAAAGAAACGCCCCATTTTACCATCCTTGTAAACCTGCCATTCCCTTACACTGTGGAGAAAAAAAATAGTGTTGAAACACTATTCATCAGTTTCTTAATTTCATTTAAGGTTTGATAGATTACCATCACCATCTCTCTCTCCACTGTTTCTCTTTCCTTAACTGAAGAGGCCCAAGTCTATTTAGTACTGTATCCTTTCTGTACTGCTGGAAGAGGGAAAAATCAAACTAGAACAAAAAAAAATTACCTTCTCATTTTAATGGGGCTGTTGAAATTGTGATATCAGAAGGACGTAACCTGCATGTCCATATATAATGAACTTGTACAGCTGTATAATCACATTTTAAAAATACTTAACTGTATAGAATGCTGGTTCAAATTTGGCTTAAAATCATTTAAGCCTGTACTGACTGCAGGAAGGGAAGTGCTGGCCCTCCTCTCACTCTTCATAAGGGACCACGGTGAGCTGGAAATACTGAAAACACAGGGGGTTTTTATGTGGTTAGTTTTCAGTTAAATTAGCAATCAAATCCAACCTTTTACCTGGCCACAAGTACAAAAATGACAGTGGAAACACAAAAAAGAAGTGAGGAAAAAAAATTCAACCCGATATGCAGATAGGTTCAATCTAAAGTAGGGGTTTCAAAACCAAGATCTCTCCAAGCGTTAATACCTCATTTAGAGCCTATTACTGGTTTTGCCTCTGCTGGAATTAAATTACATTGCACTTAACTGTACCTCATCCAGTATTTTATCATCCAGGCACTCAATACTGCTCAGGCCAGTTTATAGTACTGGTATCAGCGACAGATTTCACCACCTCACCGTCCACTCCCCCTTCCACACTATTTCCAAACACACTGAATAAAACAGCCCTCATCACTTGCTTCCAGTGAGGCTGTTACCACCCCTCTGGCACAGGGATACCTGCCCAGTTCTTCTTGGGATACCACAGCCGGCCAGGGCCTTCCAGATGTGTCTCACCAGTGCTGAGCTGAAGGGCATCATCACCTCCCCAAACCTGCCCACAACACTCACCTTGGCCAGCCCAGGAGGCACTCCCCAGGTGTAGGGCTTTGCACTTCCCTCTGTGGAGCTTCATGAGCCTCCTCTCCGCTCACTTCTCCATCCATCGAGGTCCCTGCGAGGGGCTGCACAACCACCTGGCTACCAAACACTCCTCCCAGCTCTGTACTGCCTATGAACTCTTGAGGGTGTGCCCTATCCCATCATCCATCAATGTTCACTTGGGTTGCACTGTACTGGAAATCCAGCTTGACCCCTGGGTCACACTGCTAGGGACTGGCTCCCAGCTGGGCTTTCTGTTGCTGATCACAGCTCCTTGAACCTGGTAGCTCATCCAGTTTTCCATCTATCTCACTGTCCATCTGTCCAGCCTGTACTTCCATCACTTTGTTGATGAGGATGTTACAAGCAACACTGCCACTACCCTAAGGAATTAAGATAAACAATATCCACTGCTTCCCACTCATTGACTGAGACAGCCTCCTGCAGACCCCTGCCAACATCACCCATGCTGACCTGCTGCGAGGCCTGACCCACACCTCTCAACTGGCTCCTCATTCACCCAAAAGGAAGAACTTCAGCAATCTCCATGGCACTCTCAAAACAAAAATCCCCACAACCATGTCAGCTGTCCCACCCCATCTCTGATCAAAACAAAATTTAACAGCACACAATCCTCCAATTTCTCCTATTTGTGTTCAGTCTTTTCCATAACATATGGGAAACAGTGAAATCCAAATAAAATAATCAACTTACGTTAAGTTTTAGAAAGTTCACACTGGCTACACTTTAATAGCCTGAAACCTCATTTCACCCTATGGCAAAGTTACAGACGCTAGAGAGAAAAATCAAGTGACAGTGGAGTAATTATGGATGGATAGACACAGGAAGAGGTGCTTTGCAGTTATACACAGAGCAAGGAGATGAAGAGTTCTGTCACTCCTATCCCAGGTTAGAAGAGAGCTCTGGGCTCCTCTCCAGGGCTCAGACCCAGCAAGCCTTTCTCCCCACACCACTGCTCCTCTGCCCACACTCCCTGCTACCTGAACCCAAAGCCCCACTCCTGCTCTTCCAAATGCTCAGGAGATCCTGGGATCTGTATTTACAGCACACCCACAGCTTCTCAATCAAAGTAGCCTGAAGGAGATTTATTTTACCTTCAGTTGGTCCAAGTACACATAGTAAAAAAAAAATCTTCCAGTAAACAATTACTTCTTCCAAAATCAGAGAAACAGTTTGAAATCAAGATTCAAAATTGCTGAAAACTCTGATATTTCTGTTAAATAATCTCAAACTTTTAAATTTTGGTCAAAATTCTTTGAAGCAGAAGTCCCTTTGTACAAAGCAAAAAAGCCATCTTAGGGTCTTTCATTAACTAAATCACCCTTTACATCAGTACTCAAACAAATGCCTTCTCAAAGATCAGCTCTACCATATGTAAATCTTAGTACTAACAGGTAACTCTAATGAACACCGACACTGCCAAAAAGTACAAAGACACAAAAGAATACAGAAGAAAACATAAAATTACACATTTTTATAACCTGCTTAGTAGCTTAGAGAGACCTTTTCTAACTGCAATTGCTTCATGTGCTATGGATATACACTGCAATGGATTTAATGTGCCTTACAGACCCAGCTAGCTCTGGTTATTGGGATGTAGGAAGGAGTTTCCAGAGAGTGGGAATTCCACCACAGCTGTGTGCTAGACTGCCTTGTGCTCCTCTGGAGCAATATGACCGGCCATTCACGGCAGCAAAACACTTGAGGCATTTGTAACATTCTTGTCTCACTAGTGCACCCTCCTTTCATACAGTGTTAGTTGGTTATTTTTCCTGTATCAAACTTCTCCTCTGAAATTAAGTCAGCAGAAATGAAAAGATATTTATGAAGGACAAGCAAGAGGGAAAATGACAGAATTTCACTGCAGCAAACAACTATACACACTACAGATGCTTAAGGACAAAGAAGGAAATTCTTACATCAGCTCTTCCATTCCACCTCTATTCTCCAGGCTCCTAAGACTATTACTGACAGTATCAGAGAGATGTAAATATTATACAACAGCATTTGAAACTCTGAGAAAGACTTGAGTAATGCCATTGCTGCAACGGAACCTCTGGCTAAGGAATGCACAGCTGCTCAGCAGATGTATAATTTCAGCATTTAGCTTCCATTATTTCAAGGGGGATTTTTTCTTTACTCCATGTTTTCAGATTTTCTATTTCCATCTGGTTTTTGACCTCCCTCAGCTTAGTCCACTCTTCTCTGTTTTAGTTCATTACACCAAAATAATTTTCTAAATTAGAAACATCTCTACATTTAAAAACTTGTGAATTTAAAGAGAGGTGGGGGAGTGAAACAGGGCCAGGGGCAGAACAAAACCAGACAGTTCATCAGAGGTTTGGGTTTGAATAAAAACTATCCTGTCTGGGTCGGGTTTGATTTTGCAGTTCCGGGTCTAACCCAAATTGGTGAGCTGCATTCCTTCCGTGAAATTTTAAGAGCAGGAAACTGAAGAATATCAGCAATATGGGAATGTTTCTACACTTTGCCAGAGCCCTCCGCCATAAGCTTTTGGGTAAAACAACACTCCAGGTTTTGATCCTTTTTAGGGTTATGATTACTTATAGTTGTAGGTGTAAAAACAATTAACTCACCAAGTACTAAAAGAGCTTTACAAAACATATAAAGATTAGTGCAAACCAGTATGAGTGGTTGTCAAATCAATTCAGTAAAGAATTTATTAATATAAGAGTAGTAAAATATTAAATGTTTATATATATATCGAGATACCATTGTTCAGAAAAATTTCCTTTCATCTCAGTCGAGTAGAGGACTGGGGCACAGAATATCATCTCTCTTAAACTTCAGTCCACACTACAAGTTTTAAAGATGAATTATCCCTGGTAGACCCACTGATTCAAATGTGACAGATAGGCCCTAAAACCAATTTTCATCCAATTTTCCATTTAATTTTAGGCTCATAATAATAATTTGCCTGGGTGGGAAAGGGCACAAACATCAGTCCTAATGAACAGCATACACATCAGAATATTCTACAGGAAACTTTCTATAGAATATTTTCCCACACAAAAAAAGAGGTAATATTATTACGAACTAGTAAATATGGAAGATAAAATTATAAAAATACATCTGTACACTGAAACAAAACCTCCACATTTTTACTCAAGGGGATTTACTGTTTGCTTTGTCTCTTAAGAGAGGAGACATTCAAACCAAGTTTTTAAAAATACCTTTAAAGTGAAACTTCCCATATCTTCTATCATCAGGGACATTTCTGCTTAGTACTTGGAGCCACTACTGAATTTTTCCTTACTGCTAAAATCCCTTCAATAACCTGAACAGAAGGTAGATCCAGTGCCCAAAACAGGCTGCACCTCATTAGCTGGAAGTTCCTCCCTGTGCCCTGTCCCCGTCTTGTGCTGTAATTAACTCTCAGTTGTCCAAACCTGACCACTGCAAGGCCTGCTCTTTGCACAACACGGAGAGGGAAACAGGAGGGTTTCTACAATCTTCTCCAAGGCATTCTGTTAAAGATGATTTTCTCTTCCACAAAGAAGGACATGCAGCCAGGAAGAGCACATTTTACCCAGCTCTGTGGTCTCCTCACTCACATTTCCAGGTACTGAGGTTCACTGTTTTCTTCCAGTAAATCCCTCTTGTTTTCATACTGCTCCCCAAGTTCTTTCATTCCCAAATAAAGGGACAAGTAGATTACACATTTTTCATAATTTCAGTGTCCATTATTCCTGTTGAACAATTCCTCCCAACCCTTCCGTTTATGCTTCCTTTTCAAGCCCTCTATACCCTTGAAAAAACACATGGCACAGTTCCTCTGCCTGACCACTGCACTGTGAATTTCCAGCTGGGCACAGGATAGGGAGAAGAATGATTCATTTAGAAAATTTTATCTGAGCTTATTCACCATTTCCACATCCTTGATGCTCTGACTCTGAGCACACAATGTGCTCATTTGCACAGATCTCATGAGCAGAGTATTGATTCTCTGCATAAGCGAAATCTCTGATGACTTCAGTCCTCCAAAGTCATTTGAGCTCTGTCCACTGACTTCCAGTCAAATTTGGGATCAGACTCTCACAGAGGAAATATAAAGGCATACAAATGATTCTAGGTGGGATTTTTTTTTAAACCAAGAAAAGAAAAGCAAATTTAAATCATTTCAACAGCTGCAGCAGTGAAAAGGAAATCGCTTCCACAAAGCAGATCTGTTTCCTGGTCTGTATCTTGTGAGACTTTGATATTTCTCTAACTTATCTCTGCCACATCTGCTTGTATTTATCAACCAAAGCATGGCAAGACTGACAGTTTTCTCCTTAAGATGGTGAATTGAGGGAACATAGACACAAAGAATTGCTAGATGCTTCCACATTTTAAACTAATAAAGTTGACTAAAACCACACCGCAAATATTTATGTGATATCAAATTTTTGTAAAAAGCATTGCTGCTGTTATAATGCATTGTGCAAATTAAGCTACAATACTGCAGAGCTGAGTTAATAATAGTGATTTTTTCCCCCTTTTTAATGCAAAGCAACTCATAACACTCAAATTATATTTAAATGCACTACATTCTCCTCTGTATTTTGGGGAATTCTGTTCTGAGGAAAAAATGAGTGTGAGAGCATTTAGCTGCACGTTGCAGGTACACATCCTTAACAATTGTTACTATACAGATTTTTGTCTCACCAAAATCTTTTAAAACATTCAAATTTCACACTTTCGTGATACTCAGAGCATGTCCCCCTCCCCTGTGCAGAGTCACCTCACAGGTGACAGGGCGGGGCCGGCAGTGACAGCTCCACCAGGGCAATCACTTTCACTGTCACTACAGGTTGTCACTGCAGGAACTCCGAGCTGGTGACACACCTGACCTTCACTAAGGCTTTTCCTTTCCTCCTGCTTACACAAGCCATGAATATTATCGCAATCATGAACCAGAGGTTATTTTCCTACCCCAACACTTGTTTTGAATTTTGCTGACCAGACCGTCATTACACAGAACTAAACGTAACCGTAACACACAGAATGAAATGGGAACTACAAGACACCCTTTAGGAAAATGGCAAGAAAAACCTCTCTGGATCATAAATCTAAAACTGAATTACTATATTTCTCACAGTGTTTGTGTACCACTGAAACTATGGGGTCATAACCAGAAACCCATGCAAGGGTTTTGCACTACCACAAGATGAATGAAGTTCTCAGTCTTCTCAATATATCAAATACACATCAATCTAAAATGCTTCAGTGGCCAACCTGCTACAGTGAATTATAAAATATGTACTGCAGACTAGTGACATAATTGCTTAGTTTTACTTTGGAGGCAAAAAGACATGAAATACACCTAATATGCTCTGTAAATCTACTCTGTAACAAAGTCCTGGGAAGCCAATTCTCAACAAAGTCCATCCTGGCATATTAGCAGCTTGTCCCCTGATTTCCTGGTCAGGGGTGGGCCAGCTATGGGTTTTATCAAGCTAAACCTCTTGGGATTTACACACCCCAAATACAATGTACTGTGCAGATGTTGCTGGACTAAATCCCTCACAAAATAGCTATTCTATATATCTTCTCAATAAGAGCTAAAATTATGTTTTCTGTACAAAAGAAGAAAAATGAGGTGACTGTTTCAACCTTTCACCCAGTTCCAAGAATCACCTAGTCTCCATGTAATTTTTAAAGGACACAATGTAGCAGGTCAAGTTTTATATTCACTGTCAGTTTGAAGCATTTTAAAGAGAAATTACTTGCTGCCAGAGAGTAGTGAACCCTCAACAGCTTTCACAGCAACCTTTAATGGATTGCAAGAACACAAGGCAGAAAGAATTAATCTTTCCCCTGAAAGCACTAACCATCCTGGAAGGCACAAAAGACACCACTGCAACTGGGGACCATCAGCACGACTGTGGTGGGACAACTGCAGAGGCTTCTGCAGGTCCTGTCCAAGAAAAGAAAAAGTGGAACCACTGAAGCAGCAGTGAAAGGAAAATCTTCTTGTCAGGCACACTCCGTGCCTGCCTCCAAGTCCTGCATTTTGGGAATATTAGCAAAGGAAACGCGGCTTCAAGTACTCCATCTGTACCCACATATGGCTCTGACGAGATACACTTTTAAATTACAGTGTTCCTCCTGTCATTATTCACAGATGACAGTGAGATAAATGAAGAAATCCCAGGATGTGAAAATATGCCCTTTTTACTGAGGAACCAAGAAATACCTGATGCTTTCCCAGGTATCCAGACAGGACAAATCTTCTGATGCTTGAAATAAGCAAGGACTAACAAACATTTGTAACTCGTTGTCACACACTGATTGGTCTCTTTCATCCATCTGTGTTTTCCAGCAATTCACTGAAGAAGCTACTGCAGCTCTGTATGTCAGACCTGGTATCCAGAACAAGCTCACGTATTATTTACACACTCCACCATATTCAGTATTTTCAATCTGCATAACAATTTTCACTGTGAGAATCTTGCAGAGCAAAACATTAGGATTTAGGGTCCCACACATTGGCCTTGAGAAAGTCTGCTCTAGCTACAAACTGTTTTAGTAAACATGCCTTTAGTGAATTCCAAATAACATGCTATTTCATGCTTGCAGTTTACCAAGAGCTTTCTGCTCTAACTTGAACAAAGGCTCAAGCAGGTAACATCCAGAGGTCCCTCTCAAAACTAAATTACTTCACAATTAAGGGAAGAAAATAATTCAGATCCAGCCATGTATACTCTTGCTGGAAGAGATCAGCCAGCAGGACATACTAAGGACTGGCAGCTGAATCATGCAGGTACATGAGAAGACCTTTCATAAAATTCCAAATCAGATCTCAAAGCCTACCAAGTTGGACTTGTCTATATAAGTACACATAAAATACACAGCCCCATGCACACACCTCAAAGAAAATCAGGTGCATAACCTAAGAAAAAGCTACAAAAGAACAAAAGTACAAGACCAAACGACAAATACATTGGCAGCAAGAGTTTTATCCAGGCTGCTAGAAATGCCACAACATGGAGTATTTCTAGCTGTAGACTGCATAAATTAACTGACTATAAATTGCTCTTATGTTAACTTTTTTATTCCTGGACTAGGTTCTACTACAAATCAAACAAGCCTTTAAATTTCTGAGAGTCTTCCTTATCTACAAAAGCAACTTCTCTATCCCTGCAAGTAACAGGCCTGAACAATCCCTAGCGTGTTAACTTGATAAAAGAACTCCAAGATAATTACCTGTAAGCAGAGAACAAAATATGTAAATTCGGAGGGCAACCAACTTACACTGGAAAAAGCGTCATACAACCAGACACAAAGTAACAGGCAACTCCTGAAAGGAAATACCACACCTTACTACCATCCCTGCTGCTGAATTCACTGTTAATTCGACCAAAACAACATCAGAGTGTGCTTGATTGAAAAGTGGTAGAAAACCGTTTGTTCTTTTGACCCCTGTTCAATAGATTTTGTAATCAGCTATGAAAACCGCGTACATAATCGGTCCTCAGCAGCACAATCTTTCACTACTAAGGTACGGGCGATTATCTGGGGTTCTTATTTCTTCAGACTTTTTTTGTTTGACGTGGCTGAACGGCAAAAACCGATTTGGAAAGCCGGCGTCCAGCTTTGTTTGAGCCTCGCACAAAAGGAAGGCGAAGCACCTTATTCCTCGTACCCTTCCCACAACGACCGGGCGCTGCCGCTCGCTCCGGCCGGGGCCGCTCGGCACGGGGCCCGGGATTACAACACCGGCAAGGGAGGGCAGGAGGGAGGGAGCGCACGGCCAGCGAGCGCCGCGCCGGCCCTGCCCACGCAGGGACCCGCG